>JBBPUL010000686.1:691-16014 GCA_038094675.1 Spongispora temasekensis | reverse complement strand
AAGAAGTCCAATAAGAAGAACAATACAAGCACTTCTTCAAGACCTAGTGTCAGCTACAAGATTCTCAAAAGTCCTAGTAAGTCTTGCTAGAGAATCAGACTTAACCTGCCCCCAGAGGGATACACTCTGGCGATTCCTAGACTATTTGTCTGATAGTCTACCAGACTGTTCAAATTCCTTTATACAACTCCCTCAAGTACAAGTGTTCATATTTTGCCATGCTTCCAGAGAGTCACCTGTCTTGGATACTTTTCATAATGTCTATAAAATCTCTGTTGACACCATTATTGCCATTAACCAAAGAATATTGTATAGAACTCGATTCCTGCATGAGCATCCATGGACTCAATTGCAGTGTTGAAGTTGCTCCTTGCCACCACATATCCCATGCACACTGTGAACAAGACCAAAGTTTTTGATAACCTAATAAGAACTGGTGCAATGACAATGAGCAGATGGACTCATTTGCACTGTGTTTCTGTGATGGCAGGTGTACCAGGTGCATCCAGAACTATTACACTTGTTTGATACAGTATTATCTATACTTTAGTATACTTATGCTAATTCATACACCAAGCACTCTATGGTGATCCTTTTTGCCCAGCATATCTGAAGCCCATGCATATCCCAGTAGATCCAGTAGACCCCATAGTATGAGCATTAGTGTTTTAAAGTCCAGTTGCCGGACTGGAAAAAGACCGGCAACTGGACCAGACTGCAACCAATCAGGACCGGACTGCAGTTGCCGGTTGCAGCACTTTAGCTTATGTTCAGTTGCCGGTTGCCAGTTTTGGTGATGAATTCCTCGTCCCGACAGAGAAGCTCTTCAAACTCGAGACATACGAAGTGATGGACGAACGACGAGACGCAACTGAGGAGCGACGTGAGTGAACAGATTGGGTGTCATTGGGTGTAGCCTTGGTGCCCGAACAGTGATGCTTCCACACTGGTGAGTCGACACCATGTCGCTCGACTTGGAAACTTTCATCTAACTCTTCATCAATTTGTTCCTCGGATCGCTCAGTCGACGAATCACGGTGCCGCTTTTTCCCCTTGCCCTGTTTTGCTGTTCGGGGTGGCCGTGGCTTTGCCACTTTCCTTGACCATGGTGATGCTTGACTAACAACTTTTTCGGTAGGTCGCCGGTCACGCCCAGATTTTCGAAGAGAATTCGACATGACTCGGAGGTTAAGGAGACGATACAAAAAGTGGGTGGGGAAATTTTCAGCCCCACTATTAAGTTATTATATGAGGCAGCACATGGCAAGCATGTTGCACAATGTTTGGTACTTAGTTTACAGCTCGCTAATCAGTATTTCCGACTTGTCCCGACCTGTTCAGTCAGTCCCGACCGGTCTCAACCAGTTATGACAAGGTTGCAACCGGTCAGTGTAGTGACTGGTTGTGACCGGTTGCGACCGTACTGGCAACTGAATGCAACCGGTCATCATCGGTTGCGGTTGCGGTTGCCCAGTCATGCTAGATACAAAAAACCGGTCGCGGTCCGGTTGCCCCAAAAATGGAAAAAAAAAAAAAAAAAAAAAAAACGGACCGGACCGGACTTTAAAACACTAATGAGCATGTTGAAACATTATCTATATTGTATCTTTACTCTGTTGGAATGCTCCATAGCAAGCTCCAAGTCTTATAATTACTCCATACTAGTATGAGCATGTTAAGAGAGTGTCTATATAGTGTCTTTACCCCTTTGAAATGCTACATAGCAAGCTCCAAGTGTCATATTTACTCCATAGTGCTACATAGTCTACATAGTAACTGGATTACTATAGAGTATACTACTGTATTTTTTCTTTTTTACAGATGAACTCCTGAAGAAGAGGTCAATGGGCAAGTGTGATTTAAGCAAAGTGGTTGTGACGAAGCGGAGAGGGCATCGGGGATCAAAGAGATTGGCGACGAAAGATAGTTTCGATATTATGTTAGAGTCGTGCTCCTCACAATCACTCGAAGAGAGTAAAAGTTTTGGAATATCGAAACTAGTAGGGAATACGATACAAGAAACGACTGCTTATATACTATGAAGCGTGCGTTAAACGCGTGTTATACTTATCGTAGCTACGTCATAGCCCAGGCCATTGTGAATTTGTGAAGTGTGAAATGGTGAAAAATAAAATAAACCTAACACAGACCACTCTCAAGCATTTTCGCAAATGCACAGCTCTTGAAAGTGTACCAAATCCATGCTTTCTCGCTCTCAAATTCAGTGTGAGCACCTTCTCACTGCCGCCCCTGCGCTCCAACTTCAACTGGGACGAAGCCAAGTCCCTCCTAATCCATTGGAGCCTCGTCCTCTGTACTCTTCCGATTTAATCTCAAATATCAGTGAGGCCCGAGGACGAGGAGACACTTGGACGTGTCGGCGAGCGCACAGGATCCAGGAATTCGACCCTGTCCTGCTCCAAATTTTCTGGACACAAAAGAGGGGGCTGGATGCAGGCATGTGTGACTTGTTGTCCTCTGATACTCTGGCGAACTGTGTGTTTGCTGCTTGTTAGCGATCATGAATGCTGAATTACATAGATATCCAGGAGTTCGCCATTCATATTCAATCATCAGATGGTGATGGATTGTGATGCACAGATATTGTATGATTCGGGCAGCCGAGTCATCGACCGGGCTGGAACGTTTCAAGATATTTCGAGTTATATAACTATCGTGTCTCGCGATCTGATCAACCCATGTTGAGGCGCGCGCCCTCGTCCACTCTGGCTCTATAACCACCGTGGTTGCCCCGCTCAGGACATTCCAGGATACTTGACTCGACGACACAATTTATATTCGCAGGCAAACGGGACGACAAGTACCTGTCTGGCATGTATGCGCACGACATTACGACCAACGGCATGTCGGAATTGATCAGCAACTTGCAAACTTTAGCGCAAACGGCGGGCAGGTCGCATGCTTTACCCAGAGAGCACTGGTGGATGCAACATTCAAAGAGATATTTCACCATCCTTGACTTTGTGCAGGCGCATGTCCACCCGTCTCAACACACGCCCGCCTACCCTCGTCTCGCAGCGCGCACTCGCCCGCATGCACGCCGCCGAATTCAAGCACGCACCCACGCACCTGAAGTCCCTGCCATGCCTGCTGCCCTCGTCTCAGCGCACACACACGCACCCTCACGCGCTCATCCGTTCTCGCCTTCCCTCGTGTTTGAATGCGCACATATGTGCCCTATCTGTCTTTACCTGCCATCGCTGTCGTTGCACGCCCATCTGTGCTCAGGCCCGGCCCATTGTTATGCAAGGGACCCAGCCCACCCCAGCCGGGGCTTTCAGGCTTGGCTTGGCTGGGCTGTGACATATATGAGTTGATTATAATACAGTTGGGCTTGAAAATGGCCAAAATGTCAATGGCCTGGACTCATACAAATGTCATGGCACGAGCACGTCCTATTTTACTCTCGCTTTGGATTCTTGGAAGATTATCAAGGGTCTTCGATAGTACTAATAACTAGGCAGACTCGGCAAACCGAACTTCATATGATACAGGATATCCAAATGGCAAAACGAGGCTCGCTAGGATTTCTGGCCCAAGTACATCCAGGGTCTGTCAGTGGCTGCTACAGTGGGCTAGTACCAACTGAGTGCTTGCAAAGTTCCAAATACTACACCAGTGTTTGCGGGCGGCGATGGACCGTCACGCAGGGTTTTGTCATTCCCTCGCCTCCGCGCAACCACGGCACCGCGGCAGGTGCAATCGGAGAAAGAGAAAGCATTTGAATAGGCGACCCGCTTACGTGGCAGTACTACTATCAGCTCCGCCGATGCCATGTAAAACCCGCTGCATTTAACAAACGCTATCAGTGAATGATGCAAATATTAATGATTGTTTTTTTTTTTTCCACCAGGGAAATAGGACATCGATGCTGTTGAGTGTTGACACGTTATCGGGTATCGTCTTCTCCGACTCGGACTCCGTCTGGACCGAGTTGTCGCTGAGACAATGTGACAAAACCATCGTTAACAAAAAAGCCGCCCAGCTGTAGTGTCCAAAGGATTCCACTTTCAAGTTCACACGGACAGATGCTGTTTGTCACTTTGATGCGCTCGAGGACATTTTTGATCTGGCGCATGATTGACACGACCCATGGCATGACGGACTAAAGGCTATATCCCCACTGAAGACATCTAAATCGTGCTTCTCAGGGCCACCCGTGCCATTTATGAGAACATTGTTGATTATAATTCCCAGGAATGTCACCATCCATTCCAGTTGTTCATCCACTGACAGATCACCGTAGCACCGTAGCAGCTAAGCAGGTATGATAATCGCTTCTCCCCAGATCGTTCTCTTTGCGGATTTGAGCACGAGAAATTCTGTCCTCGACAGGCCGAAGTGACTGACTGTCCTCCCCATCTCTTCAGCAGTACTGCATAGTACTACATATATGCGGGCCATCAATACGTTAGGAATGTCACCGTTGACACCGAGTTTGACCTCCTCGGTAAATTCATCAAAGGCGAGCGATCCAAGCCTGAAGACATTTGATTCGTGCATCGTAGCTTTCCCTGATATGATGATGGGAAACCGTTCGGATATCAGCAAGTAATGCCGCTTCGATTTCTTTCGCGACGCAGCCCTCATCGTGGGTATCTGTATTGTCTCGGGGATTGCGGTACGGAAGGCGAGACTCGCTTGAACCGAGTCTTGTACAGAGTTGGTTGCTACGTCGGACCCGGACTTCCTCGGCTGTCGTCGACTTATGCAAATCTGCTGTCGGATACAAAGAGTACTTATGCACATGATGCATACCCCCGGCGCCGCATTAACGTCGGCGATTAGCCTTCTTGTCGGTCGGAATACGATATTTGGAATCAGCGATTTCGAATGTGACCGTATGTCGCTTGCCCGCGAAGTGCGCCGCATCAACCAAGACCTACGATTTACCCGCACTGCCTTTACTGTAAATAAGGCGCCAACAAAGGAGTCGCGTAAAGGAATACCGGAGTGTAAGAGCCAAGGCGATGCACCTTTAGTAACCTTGTCTAACGCTTGCTTTGGGAAATGGGATGGCCCAAGTTGCATTGCGATAGAGAGGGTTGTGATGTCGATGCTGGGAGGTGCATCAGTTCGCTCTTTTGGCTGTTGGGCATTGATATTGAAGTCTGATTTGTGTGCAACAATTTTGACGGCGGTGAAACTTTGAAGCTCGAAGGATCAACGTCTGGATCCTGCAGCTTAATTAAACACAAGTAGTCAAGCATGCTGGATTTACATATGTAATGGGATCTACTCAAAGGGCCGGCACGGTGCAAACGGTGCCATTCTGTTACGAGAAGGCAAAGCGATCTGACATCCGTTAAGTAACAACACGTGATCCCAGAACATAGTAGTAGGAATTGTCGATAAGTGTTGTACAGGTTGAGGGAGCTTTTCATCAGCAGAAGTAGAGTTTCATATATCTCACTGAAGTGTCGGTACAGCAGCTAGGGACGCCGTTTACCGCTGTACATGCGTCATTGGGGGTCTCAGCAGGTACACTAACCACCAAGGTAGGAAAGGCAATAGTGGCGGAAAACGCAGCTGATCCCATACTCACGGTCCAAGGTTGCATCGCCAACTTGAAGTTCAATGTCTCAGGACTCGAGCGATGAATCATTTTATGTATGTATGTGACGTACAACCCGCAGTTACTATCTGGTTTTATCGACTGATTCGTTGACGTGGTCTTCACATAATGACATCTTCGGAAGAAACAGCGATGCAACAATCCCGGACTCGTTGGCAACGAATGCGAATTTGTATTTAGGCATCGCTATCGGTGATGCTAACCGTCCCATTCAATAAAAATAAGTTACAACGATATACGCCTGATACTTCCCTTACCAAACGCAAAACAAGCGATATAAATAACAACCCTACTGATTTTCGAGATCCGATTCCCGCGGTATGGACATCCGATCATGGAGCTTTTTCGCATGGACGATGTTCTCAAAGACAATATCGGTATTCCTTGAAAGAATCTTTTTTTTTGGGAACCAGAGTCATAGTTAGCTGGGAGCCAAAGAGAATAAGAGACATTAAATTGAATACACATACCTCCTCCCTAGGATGAAACGGCATGAAGCTGTCCTGTTTCGTGAACATTGTCAAACAAAAAAGTCCGTCAGCTGGGTGATCGTGGCAACGCGAACGGCATCATGAGCCGTGTAGAGAACCCCTGACCCGACGCTCCACATTCCGAGAACCATCAACAACAGTAAAATCGAGACGGTCCGAATCCCGCGTTCTTGATATCAGTGTGGACAATAGCGAGTTAGAATAAAACTTTGCCAGAGATAGACCAAAAACAAGATGCCTATAGAGATGCATGCAGGTCAGCAAGGGTCTGGGAAAATAAAACCAAAGTTGGGCCTACGGACATCCCATTAGTCTGAGGCATGTTAGCAAAGTGACCACTTCCACCCAAGCAAACAATACTCACCAGGACAATATATACAGATAGATTAACGATCGTCCATATGGCCGTCAACAAGCCAGTGTGAAGAGTGACTACCAAGAAACATTAAATCGGGATGTGATCAGTTAGACAAAGAACTGAACTGCGTATAATCTTCTTTATCACATGATCAGTGTCAGAAAAACCCGTCCGAAACTCCCTCTACGTGAATCTCGTCGATTGGAATAGGTTCCCGAAAGAATCTTGGGCGACATACCAAAGATACAAATAGAGAAGTTGCAATGAGAAGGTTATCTGCAGCAGATGCGGAAAGCCATATAATAACAAGTGGTTCAAATCTACGAAACTGCTTGACATTTGGTTGAATGTTGTCCACGACAGAGGTGCCAATACCACAGACTGGAGTAGAAGGTGATTCCTGTAAGGCTGTGAAGGTCTTAGAAGAAAAAGTAATTACTTACGCAACCCGGTTAGTGCAAGAATGGTAATTCCAATGACCAACAATCTGCCTTGCTTGAGAACCTTGATCCGCCAAGCAAAGAAGAGTTGTACCGAAGCCGAAGTTAAGCCCTATTTGACGATCAGTACATCCACAAAGGGGCATAGTCGGTTTCTCACAGTAGTAGCGGGAACTTGAGAACGTCGACAAAATCAATAGATGTGCAATAACGATGACAAACAGTTCGGCGTTACCAGTCGAAAAAACTGGAAAAATGGATTACCAATTGTTACCATTACCATTCGCAAATGTACATCATCCAGCAAACTCACCCCAATTCGACTTATCCAACCCACTTGAATCTCCTAAACCATACGTAAGAATGCACTTGTGCTGATAAACAAGGTATTCACCAAAATGAATGACCAGAGCTTTGTATATATATATAAACTCCAACACCACATTGAGGGTGTCCACAGCAACCAAAATCGCAACCTAAAACTTCTGAGGACGAGTAACATGGCATGCAAGAATTGGTCACACAAAGAGCTTCAACCACCGTCCATCGCTGGAGTTGAGCACATCGCGTCATGATAACATGGGCGATTTAGTTAAAAGGATCGCACCTCTTGTAGCACGAAAAATAAACGAGCGATTGGGTCACCATCACGCCATACAAGATGGCGTCCAGCACAAAGCCCACGAGCATAGGTCCCCGCCTGCAAAGAGTACAGTATCTTAGCTCACGCCTCAGTTCCATCAAAAGGCAAAGAGACCTACGAAATACCCGCCGGCGACACCATGTTCTGCGGATATCCCACCGAGCCCCAGCGGTGGAAGTGTGCAGGAGACGGGGATAACAGGGTTTCCGTGTTGTGGACGCCGGTTCATTTATTGCTCTTGAACCCCAGGGTTACGAGAGTACGACCTCAGGGTTTTTTAACGTTAGGTTTGAGTAACTCGCTGCTTGTTGAATGCTGGATCCATTACGGCATGTTCTACATTGTCGTAAAATTGTCACGGAGTCCTGAGCGATCGGATCGAAGTTCAACGTTACAACATTGTGCACCAAATTCCCAGATACACATGACGTTGACACCTCGAGGATTAAAAACCCGGATCGGCTCCAAATCTCATGGATTGGCGACGACGGGACATAATTTCGACTGGCCAACTCGTTCGCGGTGAAGAGTTTCCTGATTCTTTCTCATTTCCTCAAATCGTCTACATATCCGGAACGAAACATTAGTTCCATCATATGTACTTGCCTTCTTTAGTGTCGAGCGGGGACAAGCGGAAACGATTCAATTCCCTTTACCAAAGCTATGTTATAATTAATATTAAATTGTTATGCAACTTGAATCGGCTCCCTCGGCTGCAATGTTTGGTACGTGCCACTGAACATCAAACTCGACCAGAGCGATCCCCATGGCGACTCAACGTCAGTCTTCATTGAAGTGTTGTTCATCCCGCCCTCAAGCTCAACACGATTGTGTATACTATAGCACTACTGAGTCTTTACGGAACCGTGTCCCTCGAGGAGGAGCTACCTTTGTCTGCGGATATATTCTCCGAGACTCTCCTGCCACCGAGCTAGCTCGCCGCGTGACGCGTCCAGACGCCTCATTTTCCCTCTACCTTCGACACCCATTCGTGCAAGCCATGTTGCATATCTTGCTCTGATCTTTGTGTGCTTCGTGATGCAACACCAAACGACGCCCTTCGTCGAATAAATCTCCGCCCATGTCTCCTCGCAACCTCGGGCGCAGGGCGTTCTCAGTCCGACAATGCGCATCACAGTACGCCACACAAGGCGAGGGAGATAGAAGTGCAACGGTGGATCCAGCCCTGTTAGAGACTACCCGTTAAAAAGGTAAGCGGCAAACACGACGCGAGACGCGAGACTCCCTCCCCTCCCCGACACTATCGACGTACATACATATGATGTCTGTCGCCGCCTCTTGCACCAAGGTTCCCAGATCTCGATAATTGCCATCGATGATCCAGCCTCGGCTATACTGCGCCATCAAGCCTTTAACTGTTTCGCCGAGCTCGTCGGATTTCATTCTCAGCCATCCGGGCTTCCAGGCGACTTGGTCAAGGGCAACGTGAGGGAGATTCAGCTTGCCAGAGAGGTAGGCACCGAGAGTGGACTTGCAAATGTGAAATGTACACTTTGGTAGGTTTCGACAAGGTATCGGCATAAGTGACCAACCTTGCCCGACCCTAGTGGGAGCCTCTTTCGAGCTCACCTAACACAATGAATTTGTGCGAAGTTCACGTACCACTATTACCCACTATGTATATCCTATAGTGGTTATTCCCTTGCTTATCACCGAGGAGAGGGGGGTCGAAAGTTGGTGTCATAACGATGGATAACTGCCAGCCTGGAGCTTGTGCGAACAACCTCCGAGTCGCGAAGCGAATATTTACACCCGTTTGGAAAAATAATGGCAGTCGCGGCGCGGCTGCAATTGATTAAGGAATTGCGTACCACATGTAAACGTAGCCACAAACAACCATGGTGAACCGTCAAATCAGCCGCGATGTGAAGCTTGCTGCGATCAGGCTGCATGAGAGAGGCCTTCTACGCCTTCAAGACATCCTTGAATGCTGCGATTTCTCGGAGCGGACCTTCTATCGCATCTCCAAACTCTGGCGGGAGACTGGAGATGTTGTAACCCATACCCCAAGCTTCCGACATGGATGATCTCGCCTCCTTGACCATGATGACATCGACTACATCCTTCGTCTTGTTTGTGCTAGGCCAGAGTATTTCCTAGATAAACTCCTCTCCCTTGTCAAACACAATCAATTCATCACTGTTCACTTCAGCACCATCTTCAAAGAGCTTGAATGTGCAGGCATGAGCCAAACGAAGCTCTGTTGCCTCACCAAGGAGCACAGTGAAGATTGCCATGCAGAGTTTATCTCCCACATGGCTCAGTATGAGCCCAACCAGCTTGGATTTGTTGATGAAACTTCAAAAGATGAATGTATCATTTGTCAATGCTATGGAAGATCTTGGAAGGGACATTGTACAGAGAAAAAGCAAGTGTTTGTGCATGGCCATTGTCTCTGCCACTGTTGTTGAAGGATCTATGATTAGTGATCTGCTGGCCCGGCCTGCAAGCCGCCAAGCCACTCAAGCCGAGCCCTTAGGGCTGGGCCCAAGCCAGGCCGTCATAGGGGCCTGAGGCGGCCCAGAGCTCGGCCTTGGTTTAGTAAAGCCGAAGCCGAGCCATAGAGCCATCAAAGCCACAGCCTGCACAGCCTTCCTGGCTTCCATGTCAGCTCGCAATTCACCCTGGACCTGTCCTCGCCCGTCCCTGCCCTGCAACATGCATGCTGCATGCATGCACACACACCCCCACCACCTCCGTCCTCATCTCACCACGCGCGCACACATCATGGGCCTACCTCATCTTGCAATGCATACACTCACCCCAGAACTGTCCTTGTCTGTCCTGTCTCGCAACACGCATGCTGCATGCGCTCACCCTGGACCCATCCTCGCCTTTCCTCGGCATGCTGTATGCATGCACACATGTGCGTCCTCGCCCGCTCTCGTCTTGCAATGCACGCATGCACTCACCCGGAACTGTCGTCTCGCAATGCAGGCGCTGCATTCACTCACCTTGGACCCAACCTCACCCACCCTCGCCTCACAATGTGCGTGCTGCATGCACACATGCCCTTATCCCAGACCCATCCTCACCTAGGGATTGGCATGGGTACTCCCGTGGGTATCCTGGACTATACCCACACCTGTACCCATTAACCTACCCACACCCGCACAATGGGTGTAGAAATTGTCACGGGTCCAAAAACCTCAACCCATACCCGCATCCAATGAGGGTATATCCATGGATAGCCTATTCAGCAGGTACAATGACGAGACAAGTATACTACTGGCTGTTACACAATTTCAATTCAGTCCCAACCCTCCTCGAGTGTATCTCCAGCCTCTCCAACAACATCCGGCAACTTTGAAATACCTTCAATATCTTTGTCGTTAACAAGCTCGAGTCGGCTCCACTGATTTAAGCACAACAGTGTGTGGGCAGAGTTGCTCGACAAGTGATTGCGAACATGTGATATGGCCAAACGGCCACAGCTAAAAAGCCGTTCAACATCGATTGAGGTTGCTTGAAATGGGAATCAGATCAGCCGCTCCGTCAATAGCAAGAGAAAAAAAATAAATCCTACCTGGAATTGTGAGATAATCCAGTGCCATACGAGAGAGCACCGGATAGGCTCCATGTCACTCATACCACCAAGCGACAGCGTCCTTGACGTTTTCGACATCGGTGCCAAGGTACCGATCAAGTTCAGAGCGCACATTGTGAGCCTTCGGGGGTGCAAAGGCTGCCAAATCTTCGAAAATATTAACCACTTGGGCTCCCTGTAATGAAAAAAAAAATAGACATGATGTAGGATAACTTACTACATACCTTTTTAGCATCTTCAGCTTCAGTTTCTGTAGCCTCGCCACTGTCAACATCTTTGCCGCTGTCAACGTCTTCGCTCCGAGTCATCTAAAGATAAACATTAGTAAATTGTTCGCGAACAAGAGTTTCAGCAGTCTCAATCCACTCCTCCTCCCAATCCGTGAGCTTGAAATATTCCAGCTTGTATTTTAGATGCAATACTGGGAGAGACGTCATTTAGTAGTCTAGTAGTAGTTCAATAGTAAAATGACTTACCCATCACAATCCAATAGACTTCCGAAGCATCAGTGAGCTGATAGTAGCGATTGAGGGTCTTCTTGGCCGTCTCGAGGGCGGCGCGGATCGTGAGACTGTAGCCCCCATTGGCACCACCTGCTGTAGCGAAGAGCTTGTCGATGTGATCCATTGCTGGTATCACCATCGCTAGGTTGGGGCTAGAGCGCGAGAAAAACAAGGTCGCATGTTTGAGAACCTTAATTTGATTATTCCACGAGGTAAGCCATGCAGAAGTGGGGAGGCAGCCAAACAAGTAACCGCACCTTCAGGACAGTACACAATTCTTTGACGACGTCCCATTCCTCATCCCCAAGCTCAAATCGCCTCAATCCCAAGTCACGACGTTGTGTGATCATGTCAATTGCCTTGCGGTGTCTCAAACAATATTCAAGAAGATCGTACGTTGAGTTCCATCTGGTCACTATGTCTCGTGGAATGATCATAACATTTTCTTTTTGTTCGGTCAATTTTGATTTCCACGCGGGGAGAAGAACCGTCATTGAACGGACAATTTTGTATGCCAGTTTATGCAACTATGAGCTATCAGCAACAAACAGGTATGTCCGTACATGTTGCACACCTTGGTTATTGCTAATTTCACTGGTTCAATAGCATCCTCCAGCTCCAAGCGCTCTTCGGCGGTCAACAAGTTGACCTCATCAATCCAGCTGTCCTCGTTGTCATCAGCCGGACCTTCAAGGTTCTCTGAGTCATCCCCACCATCAATGTCATTGAGTTCCTCGGTAAGTCTTTCATCTTCCGTGTTCTCATTAAGCTGACTTAGTTCACGCAGTTGAACACTTCCACTCAAAGCTGCATCCACATCTTTCTTACTAACATCAAACTGACGTATTAATGATTTAGCCACCAAGTTCACCACGTGCAGGAAGCATCGGGTGTGGCTGACTGCCCCTTTGAACGAAGGTAACTTTTCTTCGAGAACTTGAACCATTACATCATTGTTTGATGCATTGTCACAGGTTACGCTAAGAATCTACTTCAGTCAGGTCAGTGCCATCTCATAACATGGGTAGTGGTGCATTTGCTAACTTTGCTTGTTAACCCGAACTGTGACAGAACGTCTGCAAATGTTGTGGCTAACTCCACGCCCGTGTGTGACTAGAATGGCCACCAGCATGTCAGATACAACGAACAACCTGGAAAAAGGTATGATTGGAACATACCTTTGCCACTTCCGCGAGATCTAACGGGAACGCTAGAGGTACTCCTTTCCTCTGCAGGTGCACACAGATTGCGACATATGCACGGTGATTTGGGGATGTCCATGCATCCATTGTGAAGCTCAATTTGCCATCGTAACTCTGGTATGTTCATCCATCAGTTATATAGATTCATTGTCAGTATATTAATACACACTGCCAACATTTTAGCGATCCGTTGACGTGTGCGGCCAAAAATATGTCGGACATCACAGGAGACCATTTCAGGTGAGGGTATGTAGTATTCAGGGTGTCCTGTTTCCATTAATGTCAAAAATCCTTGGTCCTTGACAATCTGAAATGGCTGCAGGTCCTCGGCCACCCATCTGACAATACAAGTGCTGGACAAGAAGTTCATCAGTACCCATAGGAGATTCGGTCCCCTATTGATGCACATACCGTGTCTCCACGCGGGTCATCTGACGGTTACTGTAAGTTACTTCCCCCTTTCCCTTCTTCTCAAATGCAGCATTGATTGAACCGCTATGTAGGATGCTCTTGACAATCTTGGTGTGAATGTCATCCAAGTTCTTGGCCTGAACAGCAGCATTGAGTGCTTCATCGCCCCAGCAGGTACGTACATGCTTGCGCATGTTTCCAGTGGACCGTGCATCCTTCGTGTCCAAGTACCATCTAATCCTTGTCTTGCATCCACGGTTGCAGCATTTGAACTCGTGGGCCCGACGGCCATTGATGGCTTGGATCTTTGGAGTGGATTCAAAAAATGCATACACAGGTGAGGTCCAGTCCTTTGCGAGGCGCTCTGATACAAATTACAAATTACAGGGAGTCAAGGTCCAAGGATTTGGATTACAACGTACTCAATTCATCCTCAGGAGTCTCATCACTAGACTTGTCTTCAGTGGGCGCAGCCTCTTGGGAGGTGCTTGCATCAAGAACTATGCCGCTTTCCTCATTGCTGGAATTGCTTGCCATGTTAGGTTGAGTGACAGGACTGAGGCTTCTATGCGTGACTCTTTCTCCATTTTTACGTTTTTTCGGAGGCGTGTGCTGATCATGATTGGCTACAGCATCACTAGTTGCTTGCCGCTTCTGTGGGATGACAGGGTTTTCTGCAGCAGCCTTGGCCCTTTCTGTCATGCGCTTGACACGTTTGGAGAGTTCCATGGTTAGATTAGGTGAGCAGGAGGCATATGGTAATAGAATTTATGTTTGTGCTTTATTTGTTTTGGTTAGTATAAGTTCAGAATAGAATTTGCATTTTAACCTGTGAACCCATGTTGAGGGTACGGGTTGTGACATGGGTGTCACTAAGTGACACCCACACCCATACCCTTGAGATACCCATACCAAAACCCTCAAGGGTTACCCATACCCATGCCAATCCCTATGGACCTCACCTGCCCCGTCTTGCAATGCACACACTGCAAGCACACATGCACATCGCAATGCTGACAGTGCATGCATTGATGACAGCATGCCGACCAACGTGGCAATGTGCGCGCATGCGAAGATGACCACAATGCGCTACCAAATGCGTCAACTGGCATGACGGCAACCACGACGACGATGGCAATGTGCCCGCACGTGCATGTGCAGGCGAAGACGAGATGCACTACCAAACAGTTGGCGCAATGGCAGCCACGATGACGATGACGATGACAGCAACAAGTCAGGCAATGTGCTGCATGCATGCGAAGATGACGATGACGAGCACTACTAAATGTGCCAACTGGCTGGCTGGCAGCCATGATGATGATGAGTCAAGCAATGCATCCGCACATGAAGGCAGCAGCAATGAAGCAATGCACCACGTGCAAAGATGACGACTACGTGCTACTGAACGCACCAGCTGATGAACATCCGTGGTGGTGGATACTGCCCCAGATCCAGATGAAGCCAAGTCCAATGACGAGGCTGATGAAGAGGTCATTGATGATGACAAGTGGGACAGTTAGGAGCTCAGTGTAGTAGCTAGCTACCGTATGTAGTAAAAATGACTTATCCTCTCGAGGCCACGGCTCGAGCCTAAGCCGTGGCTTCTAGGCTGGGCCGGGCCATCATTTAGAGCTTTGGGTGGCTCAAGGCCCAGCCTGTGATTTTGACAGGCCCAAGCCCCCTCAAGCCGAGCCCAAGCTGTGGCTTTCAGGCCAAGCCGGGCTGGCAGATCACTATCTATGATGAAAGCAGTATTCCTCAACTGGTTGGAGAATAGTGTGGTAAGCTTTCTCTGAGTCTGTGATGTAGTTTCTTTCCCTAATCTTGGCACACAGCTTCCAAAATGTGAGGCTTACCCAACCCCTGGTCTATATGTCATTGAGACTGTAGTCCTCATGGAAGGGTGTGAACCATGTCTTTGATCAAGACATGGGAAAGCAGTACCTTGAGATATGTGAGATTGGGGGAACAATAGAATTCCTTAGGGAACAAAAATGAAATAATTTGGTGAAAATCCAGTCCCATTGAACAGAGCATCAAAAGATGCTACTTATTAGAAAGAGAGGACTTTGAGATGGAAATGATAGTTACCTGGTTGATCCTGCCAGTAG
>JBBPUL010000685.1:0-16015 GCA_038094675.1 Spongispora temasekensis | reverse complement strand
AGTGATGGTGGTATGATTTAGTGGGAAACAACTTGATATCTGTATGGATAAGCTCAAAGGTGCACTTAGCACACACAGAGGTAGGAGTGAAGGAGTGTTGAGGTGTCTTGCCTTTGGCACAACCAGGGCAGATAGAAGAATCATTATTCAGAATAAAAAAATCTGGTAGACTCAAAGTATATGTCTTGGCTTGCTTTATGACCTCTTTTGAGGAATGACCAAGGCATTGATTGATTGTCTCAAAGCCAATTGTCCCATGGGCATGCATAGGGGTGGAGTAGCCTTTAAGATGTATATGTTACAGCCTAGGTAATTGGTAACAAAGGGAAAGGGCATAAGAATTTTGACATCACCATAGGTTATAGTAAGCTGGTTAAGGGCTCCATGTATCTTAGCACCTGCTTGTAGCAGTTGTCCCAATGAGATTAGGTTGACTTCATATTTTGAAGTGTGACCAATGTTATACAGCTTTGAAAAGTGCTTATGGTTTAGGGCATTGATTCACTATAGCCTGACAGTCCCTTTTCCTTCCACAAAAATGGTGGCAGCTATAGTTTGAACTGGAATGTATACATTTCCACTGAGCTTGGTGTAGCTTGTATATGCTTCTCTTAGGGGCATAAAGTGCATGAAGGCACCAGAGTCAAGAATCCAAAGACTCTTGTATTTTTCACTTAGGTTTTGGTCACACTTAGCACATTGCACATAGAAAGGGTGATAGTGATCATGTACATACACTACCACATGCTGCTGCCAGATAGAGTATCTAGCATGGGCAGAAGCAAATAAATTCACATCAATACTTCTCAAGGACTGCAAAGAGTAAAAAGTTAATGTGTTGAGCACTCAAAAACAAAGCCAGCTTGATTCACTGCACATTGATAGACATGTCATCATCAACATGTCTGCTGTCATGCCAGTTGGCATGTTTGGTGGCATGTTGTTATCAGCATCAGTGTCTTCATGTGGGGGTGCATTGGCCAACACATTTTCACTGCCATAATTCTGGTAGTTGACATGTTTGTAGTGTGTCATCCTCATCATTGAGTATCTGCTGTCATGCCTATTGGCATGGCTCATGGCATGTTGCTGGAGTCAGCATCTTCATATGGAGATGCATTAGCCTAAGTGTCCTTGTCATCCTTGTGTTTGCCATCATGCTGGCAGTTGGTGTGTTATTCTCATCATTGTCTTTATATTAATATATGTGCCATCATGCCTGTTGACATGGCCCTTAGCCTGGCTTTTTCCAGGTAGCAGCTTCAGAAGCACTGCCATATGAAGGGGTCAATCAGTCAACTGATTTCGACCAATCAGAATTGAGAGACCAATTTTTCATTCCCAATCAACCTCTATTTGTCAAAGGTCTACTCAGCTGTGACCAAGTTGTGACCTTTGTGTCACCTGACAGGCTGGCAGGTGATGTGGGTGGTGATGACAGGGAGGGTGGCTGTTCCTCAGCTGGGAAATTTTCACTAAGGTCAAAAGGGGCTGTGGGTGTGGTATTGTTGACCTACAGTGAGGTGCAAAACTATTGCAATGCCTAACCCCAAACTGGGGCATGCAGTGCCTTGCAATCACTCATGGTAATTTCACCTTGCTTTGGTGGGAACAAATAAAGTACATACCATTGGCTACAACATTGTCCCCAGGGTCATGTGATTTGGTTCACACACTATCAAGATACATCCATTTCAAAACAGCAATACTATAGCAATAGTTTTGCATCCTTCACTTAGCACATTGAAATCAAGTGTTATGTGGTTATGTTTTGTCCTACAAACAATGATACACATAGTAGGAACATGTCTGAGTTCAAAATAGTTCACATGCATCTTTGTTTCCAACCACAACCATTATGAGATCTATCTCTCCTACTTAGAAACACACCATCCTCTCTATGCTTTATACTGGTCAATCTGCCAACTCCATTACATCTTCTACTGGTCTTCATGTGTCTACCATATCCAGAATATGCTCTAAAGAGCATTTTGAGCTTCAGAAGGCTGCTGGAGGGTGTCCATCCAAGCTTTTCTCTGCTAATTTTTATCATACCATTCATCTTATCTCCTCTGAGAAGGCAGAGAATGCTGTTCAGGTGACTAAGGCACTCACCAATATAGTCAACCAGCCTCTCTCTACTTCCACAATATGCAGACACCTGAAGAAGACTGGTATAAAAGCTGTGGTTAAGTCAAAATGATCTCTTCTTTCAGCCTAGCATCACAAGGCTTGTCTGGACTTTGCTTATGCTCATAAGGATTAGACTCTGAAGGACTGGAAGAAGGTAGTATGGTCTGATGAGACCAAAATCAATCGCCTAGAGTCAGATGGGTGCAAGTGGATGTGAAAAAAGGCAGGGGAAGGGCTTAGTGATAGGGTTATAAAAGGTACAGTCAAGTTTGGTCCTGTTTGGTTCTTTGATGATGTGGGGGTGTATGACTTGGCAGGGAGTTGGCTATGCTACCAAGATTGATGATAGAATGGATGGAGACCTTTACCTTCAGATTTTGAAGGATGAACTGCTAGATTCTCTACAGTTTTGTGGTCTTGATCCTCCTGACATCATCTTTCAGTATAACAATGATTCCAAGCACACTTGCAAGAAGGTGAAGGACTGGCTTCAGAAACAGGATTTTCATATCATGGTATGACCTGCACAGTCTCCTGACCTTAACTCCATTGAGCATCTCTGGGATTTCCTTAAAAGGAGACTAGCAGATCATAAATCCTCTCCTAAGGGGATTCATGAATTGTGGAAGAGAGTTTAGGTTGATTGGGAGGGGATATCAGCTGAGGAGTGTCAGAAGTTGATAGAGAGCATGTCTAGAAGGGTTCAGGCAGTTATCAAGGCAAAGGGAGGCTATACCAAGTACTAATATACCAGAAGGTGCAAAACTATTACAATGGTATTGCTGTTTTGAAATGGATCTATCTTGGGAGTGTGTGAACCAAATCACATGACCCTAGGGACAATGTTGTAGCCAATGGTATGTATTTTATTCGTTTCCACTAAAGTAAGGTGAAATTCCCATGAGTGATTGTGGGGCACTGTGTACCCCAGTTTGGGGTTATGCATTGCAATAGTTTTGCAACTCACTGTAGTACTATGAATGTGTGCTTATTGGGAGTAGCAGAAAGGACATTCTATTATGGACAGGCAGAGACACACATAGGTAGACATGGTAGCTATGTAAGTAACTAAAGGAAAAGTAGGACCAAAGGAAAAAGTAAAGAAAAAAGAAAGTGAAAGTGAAAAAGATCAAAAAAGAAAAAAAGAAAACCATGCAACTTATGCATTCAAAAATAATCTGACCAGCCTGCTTATGTGTTCTTTTCAAGGTAGCTAATGTAAAGACATTTAGCACTGTCATGCTGCATGATGTAATCAGCAGGGATCAAGCTATCAATCTAGAAGCCAAACTAAAGCTTGAGAAGGGTGCTTGTCAGTAGATGATGCTGCAGCCCAGTCCAATCTAAAATCCCTAGCTCAGGCCTGACCTGGAGGGCCTGGGGCCCTGCAAAATCAAGAGCTGGGCTCTGAGCCCTCAAAGCCTGAGAGCCTGGGCTATGACCCAAGCTGGGTGGGTGCAGAAGCTGGAGTAACTTGAGCATGCATGCATGCATACACTCACTCTTGCATTTGCATGGGTGTACACAGGCATGGATGGGTGAAGGATGAGTGGTGTGCCCACTAGACATGTCATTGTCAATGTATCCACTGTTATGCCATTTGGCATGTTTGGTGGCACATTGTCATTGGCATCAGCATCTTTGCATGAGTGCACATTGGCCAATGCATTTTTGTCATCCTCATGTCTGCCATTGTGCTTGTAGTTGGCATATTCACAGCATGTCATCCTCATCATCATCTTTGTCATTGACATGTCCACTGTCATGCCTGTTGGCATGGCTTATGGCATGTTGTTGTTGTTGTTGGCATCTTTGCATGGAGACACATTGGCTGACATATTTTTATCCTTATCATTCTGGTCTTTGACATTGATGTGTGTGCTGTTGCACCTGTTGGCATAGATCATGGTAATTGCTATGCTCACAATCCATTGTTCATGACTCCCCAGGGTCTATCCCTTTAGTGGATTCACTATGCTCTGAGGAGTTACCCCTTTGGGGCTTCTCAGCTTACCTCTCAGCTTTCTTTGCATGACCAATCTGCCACAGCTTCTATCTAGTATGGGCAGCATGTGATGGTGAGAGGATGGGAGTTATAGCCACAAAAAAAAAAAAGCTTCTATGGTAAAATATGAGAAAAATTTTAAGTGTGATCACAGGCCAAAAAAATAGAATATTAGTGCAGATCTTCCACCATAAATAACTGGGCCATGGAAGATATTTCTTGGTTACAATAGAACCCTCATAACACATACCTCCTCAGAATATGCCCCAGAATATAAGTTACAAGGGGTATGGGTTAAGAGAGACAGTCTAGTATTGCAGCATGTGTAAGTGTAAACTATGAATGAGAAAAATAATTAGTTATTTTACTATCTTTCATTTCCTGCATCTTAGCCACTCGCATCCTGTGTCCAAATGAATCCAGCATCACCTCAAGCTGGTATGAAAATGGATCCTCAAGTGTGTTACAATGCTTTCTCAAAGCCACTGTGACCTGGAGTGCTTTCTGATGTGTTAGAATTGGTTCCTCAACAACCTGAACATCCTCATCAATGATCTTGTTGCTTTCTCCAATATTAGCTTCTCAGGCTTTCTTAGCAGCCATTACCATTTCAAAGATATCTTTGTCTATTGCCTTAAAAATGTTGCTGGTTTCATTCACAGGATTGAGAAACTTAGATATGTCCATATTATTTGAAGCAGAGAGTGCCAGCAGCCTTCAAGTTGTCTAATGCACTAATAATAATTTTGTCAGCCATCAAAATAGGGTTGCTTTCTTCAAGCACTTCCAATTCAGTGTAATGGATTAGAGCTAAGATTGGAATAGATGAACAAATGGATTTAGATGGAGAGGTATCAGGGAGGATTCCAGCCTTGCGCCAACAGTTTTGGATTGTCGTCATACCCACACTGTTCCATACATGGTTTGCAAGTCACATAGCTTCAAGCTGATTGATGGTGTAAATGTCTGAGGGAGTAGTGCCTATATCATATAGACTGATTACATGGTGAAATAACTCCATGTGATAGTTGGCCTTGAAGCAATATATAATCCCTTAATCAAGAGGCTGGATATGTAAGGTAAGATTCAGTTTGAAGTTGATAACATGTATGTTCATCAGGAAGTTTGGAATAATATGACCTAAAAAATTATACTGAAGGAGGAGAATCTTTTGATCTTCACTTCACAGTTTCTTATCCCAGTTGACAAGCCAATCCTGGTAGATGCTTGTAGTCATCCAGGCCTTCACATTGTTCCAGTAGTTAAAATTGAGCTGTGTTCCAGTCTTGTTTTGAAATGTGCACAGTTTCCTAGCCTTTCCAATGATAAGTGGAGGTAGTTTTCAAGAACCATCTGCATTTATGACAAATAGATAGGTGAGACATTGCTTTTTTCCCTTAACACATAACAGTGTATACTTGTTGGATATCCATGATCAGGTGGTATACTGCCAGTTTTATTAGAGTCAATTCTGTGATGATTAAAAGTTGAGATAACTTAGGTATAAAATAATCTGGTTTCATCTGCATTGAAGATATTCTGTAGCTTATACCCCTCATTTGCAATGAGCTCCTGAATACATTGCTGCTCCTTCTTGACTGTGTCTGAGGCAGCTGAAGCAGCTTTACCATGACACTTTATCTCCTTAAGTCCATTTTGAGCCTTGAATTGACTGAGCCACCCATTACTAAGATGAAGGTTCATCAACAGAAACACCAAGATGTCATATTGCATCACTGTAAGTACACTAGCTATGGTAACATAGACTACATAGCAGGAACTATGTTGCCATACCATTTACTAATACTTTCCATACCTCATACCTACCTAGAGTAGTATTTAAACCTGTCCATTTAGAATATGACATCTCAGCTCATTCTGACAAACCATGCTGAGGTGAGATACATATATTCTTTGTTTGTTATCTTTACTTATCCAATCCATAGATTCTTTATCTAGGTACATATTTTGCAGCTCATTCTGACAAACTGCACTGAGATTCTCTATCTAGAATATAACCTTTGTCAGGTTATGAGCCCTGACATGATGTCTAAAGCCATGAAGGAAGACTTATATACTGTCCTAAAGCTCGAGGCTAATGGACAAAACTGGATTATCTTCAAGAACTGCTTGAAGTGGGCTCTCACTGCATGTGGAGTCATTGACCACTTGACGGGCACAGCTGCAAAACCTATGAAGCCCAGTGATGCTGCAAAACTGGCCAATATTGCTATATATGAAAAGGAGCTTGCTGATTGGTCGAAACCTAAGTATACCTATCAACAGCAGCTTGCCTGTGCCCTCCCAGACTCTACCTTGTGGAAAATCCTTCATGACGAGAGTGTTGCAAAGATGTGGAAGACTATCATGGCCAAATATGAGTCAAAAATGTTGCTCATGCAAGCAGACCTGTGGGCAAAGTTCCAGAATATCACATGTCCAGAGAGAGGTGACTTGCAAGCTCACCTGGACAAACTTAGGGCCAGCCAAGATAAGTTACCCTGTCAAATCAGGAGTATACATTGAATATCATTTACTCTCTGCTCTGCATCTGCAAAACAACCTTTTGCATTTTGGCAGAGTGTGGCAGTGCTTCACAGAGAGGTACCCAAAACTACAGACACTACAGAGCCTATAGACAAGGGTTGTTTTGCTGATGTGGACTTACCAAAACTATGTTGTGCACCTCTCCTCTGCTGCTTACCTATAAGGAAATCTCTGCTAATGATCTGATGAACTATGTGCTGCAAGAGCATGATTGGCTTGCAATGTCATCTAGAAGTGAGACAAAGGAGCAGAGCACAGTGCTGGCTGTCATGGGAAAGTCATTCCAAGGAGGCAGCAACCAGAACTTGTTATAATGGAAACTCAAGGGGGTTTGCTGGAACTGTGGTGGAAAGGGACACAAAAAGGATCAGTGTCTAAGTCCTCTCCAGAATGATATGGAGCAACCAAGCACTGGAGGAGGAAAACTGAATAGCCAAGAAAAAGGCAAGGGAGCTAAAAAAGGTAATAGTGCCAACACTGCAGCAGCATATAATGAGGATAGTGCTTGGGTGACCTATGTGCTTGATGGCTATGATAGAAATGAGGATTCTATACCAGGTCTTATGGATGCCAAGTCTGATGATGAGAAAGACTAGTTCACCAAAATCGATGCGGATGAATGGATTACAGGCATATACAGTAAATATGCTTACACTGAATCTGATATGGCCACATTTGCCATAATCTAGCCCCTTGACCCTACAGTGTCCACCATAGAGCTATACAATTCAGGTGCTACCCACCATCTGTCCCCATATCACAATAACTTTGTCTAATTTCAAGAAACTGCCTCAAGAACTTTTGACACTGCAAACCAGGAGACTTTTAGTATGATCAAAGTTGGCGACATGTTGGTTGACATACCAAATGGAACTGAGATGATGACGATCCACTTATCAAACATCTTGTATACTCCATGCTTTGGATTTACAATCATCTCAATTGGCACCTTGACGATGCTGGATTTACAGCAACCTTTGGAGGAGGTTGCTGCACCAACAAATCAAATGATGGGACTGTCGTTGGACAAATCCTAAAGTCACTGAAAGGTCTTTATCGTGTGCAGCATAACACTTCAGGAACCATCCTTGCCATAGCCAAAAAACTCACTATTCATGAACTACATCACCATATGGGATATATTGGGTATGACACAGCTTGGCAGCTGGTCATCAAAGGTCTTGTCACTGGGATTGAACTAGATCCATCGGAAGTAAAAGACCTGCCTGATTGTGAATCGTGTATCACTGCAAAATCGAAAAGGAACCTATACTGACTGAAAGGTAAGGAACACATGCCTCTAAGTATGGTGTGGAAGTCCATTCAGATCTATGGGGCCTAGCACCTGTTGAAATGCTGGGTGGTTGGTGCTACTAAATGTCATTCACTGACAACAAGATCCATGAGACACAGATCTATCCACTCCACACAAAATCTGAGGCATTCATAACTTACTTGAAGTACAAGGCATGGGTGGAGCAACACTGGAATGCTCATATCAAGTGCCTATACACTGATTAAGGTGGTGAATATATGAGTGATGAATTCACAGCTCACCTGGAATCCCATGGCATTACCTGAAAACTTACCATTCATGATTCTCCACACCAAAATGGAGTTGCTGAATGATTGAATGGGATCTTTGTGATGAAGATCCGTGCAATGCTGCATGATACACAGCTTCTCCAGTACTTGTGGGGGGAGGCCTTAAACCATGCTGTATGGCTGAAAGACGACCACCAGACCTTCCAAATCTCCATGTCTGGGGCTGCTGCATGTGGATCTGACTTGATAATGCCACAAAATTAGCTAGTCAGGCTGCCAAGGGAGAATGAATGGGGTTTAACTCACAAAGTAAGGGTCACTGGGTGTACTGGCTGTTGAAATGGGCTGTTAGTGTCAAACAGAACATTTTTTTTGCTCGGGAAATGGCCAACACTACTGCCAGGAGTGCTGCCAACCTTATGGGGGAGTGTAGCAACCCAAATGACAAGCCTGATAGCAAAAACACGATGTTTTCACACCTGAACACTCCGAAACTGAATCTTCCATGCCTATCCCAACACCCAATCCCACTTTCTGACATTCCACATGTGTCCAAGAAACTGAGTCAATATGTCCATGACATTCTTGCTGGCACTAGATCTGCAACAGGAATGGCTGCTTAGCTAGCACTCCCAGCCAGTATGGCAGTATATAGTGGGAAAACTCACCTGCACTGATGAAAACGGCCAAAGATGTTGAGGGTGAGGCCAGAAATGAGGCTGCATTAGCAGCTACAGTGGCTGAGGCAGATAGAATGGAGTCGAGAAGGGCTGATGAGGTGTAGAAATGTTCAGATTGGCCGAAATGGGACAAAGCAATTCAGGAAGAGCTGGAATGCTTGCAGAAAGCCAAAACATAGACAATCATTGATAAGCCCAATGAGGTGAACATTATGGGCAGCAAGTGGGTATTTAAAATCAAAAAGGGTGCAAATGGTGAAATAGAGTACTATGAGGCTTAACTTGTCACACAAGGGTACACACAGGTCCCTGGTGTGGACTATTTTAATACATTTGCACCTGTCTCACCTCAATCTGAGCTGTTCTCACCACTGCTATAGCCAATGACTGGGAAGTCCACCAACTCGATGACAAGAGTGCATATCTCATTGGTGAACTCAATGCATCTGAAATCCTCTATATGTGATAACCACCTGGATATACCATTTCTGGACAGTCACACCATATTCTATGACTGCTCAAAGCTATATACAGGCTGAAACAAAGTGGCCACTGCTGGTATGAGAAGCTGTTGGAGATTTTGACATCTTAGGGCCTTATGCTGATGTGAATCAGACCATGCTGTCTTTCTTCAATGCACTGAAAAAGATACCATCATCATCACAGTCTATGTTAATGACATGATGCTTGCATTCAGCAGCAAGGCCTTGCTTATGAAGACCAAGGAACTCCTCTGCACTGCAGTTGAAGTGTCAGATCTGGGAGAAATTCATTAGTTGTTGGGTTTTGAGATCAGATAAGATCAGGCTGTGCATATGCTCTCTATTTCACAGAAAACATACATTGACTCTCAATGAGTCCTACATGCATGAAGAAAAGATGAAGGCCGAGTTACTCCGGACTCAATCAGCTATGGTTTTGCAATCAATCTATTGCAGTCGAGTCAAGGGTCAGTTGGCTGCACATGAAGAAAAAGAGTGTACCGGGAAGGCAAAGAAGGCAAGACTCATGGGGGATGGGTTGCCAAGGTATTTGACAGGCGATGAATTTTACCATCAAGTCGAGGAAACTAAAAGGAGGCAGGCAGAGGAAGAAAAGGATCAGGAGAGACAGTGCAAAAAGAGAGATGAACGAGCAGAAGAAATATCTGTATGGAGGCAAGCTAATAGCTCACGTGTCGAGAGAAATAATGCTCGCTGTCATGTGCACCAGGAAGCACTTGCTGCATGGAATGTAGAAAATGACTGGGCAAAGGCTGAAGGGCGGCAAGCTGGTTGGAAAAAACCTGCTCTTGGAAGGCTTGAGGGTCCATTGCCAAAGCCAGTCTTCAACAACGATGGGGATGGTCATGACAATGAGAGCAGGAATGAGAGTGCTGACACTGACGAGGGTTGATTAATTTGATGATCGTGGATAAGATGGCTTTCCCACAGAGATAATGACATAAGCGGCTGATATACTCCTTTTGGACTGGTTCAAGTGCCCGGGACACATGATAACATGACAAAAAAAAAAACCAGCTTTCTCTCTGCATAGATCATCCCTAAATTTTTTGTAGATATAGTATAAGTTCTCAGAATGATATTTAAAGCAAACGATCTAAGCAAATTGTTGCTGTTGTGTGTTGGATTGCATCAACATTTTGCCATTTCAAGTGACTGGTGATCACTGTATCTAACCAATTGCATGCCAGCAAAGTCACTTGATGGCCATACACCCTATGAGTGTTGGCATGGCAAAGTGCCCGACCTCTCCCACCTCCATGAGATCGGTTGTCGGGCATTTGTGCTCATTCAGAATCACCACAACCTGAAGGTTTTCATTTGCTCCCTCGAATGCATGCTCATTGGATACTCCCTCAACTTCAAAGCCTAATGTTGTTACCACCGGGAGACTCACAAGATCTTCACCTCCTATCATGTTTGCTTCATCAAGTAGGCTCACCAGATGGCTGAGGATTCCCCCAGCATGCCTGTCTCACAGCAGAAAACTGCACAGCACCCCAATGAATGCACCATCTCTTCGATGCCAGATCACCCACCTATAGATTCTGCTAAGCCATTGGTGCCACCATCACCTCGTTGCTCATCATGCACCTGTTTCCCCTCTGAGAAGCAGTGCGCCATTGACGGCATTTCATACATTCCACTCAACCAGCGAGCAAGCGCTTATCTGACTGAGCCTCCCTTCATGGACCAACACCAGGCTAGCTCTGATGAACCTACCACCTACCCTGAGGCAATGGCTTCCCCCGATGCTGCCGCATGGCACCTTGCCCTCCAGGAGGAGTTCGCTTCACTCCATGACCTGGGCGTTTACAAGCTCATATCACGTTCTTCAGTCCCCCCTGGCCAACGCCTTATGAAGGGGCACCCAATCTTTCACATCAAGCATGACGAACATGGCGCACCTGTGTGCTACAAGGCCTGGTATGTCTGTCACAGTTATTCTGCTGTCTATGGTGAGGATTACATGAAGACATCGTCTCCTACTGCCCGTCTGGAATCTTTCTGTGTCCTGGCTCACCTCGGCACCAGTCTTGATTAGGAAATTGAGCAAGTTGACATCAAAACCGCCTACCTGCATGGTGTTCTCGAGCCGGATGAAACCTACTTCATGGAGCAGCCTGAAGGTTTCGTGGAGCCAGGTTTCGAAGACCATGTCTAGGAGTTGCAGAAGGCTCTTTATGGCATGAAGCAAGGTGGGCACGTCTGGAACAAGACCCTCCACTCTCAGATGTTGGCCTGGGACTTTCGTTGCCTTGACTGTGAGCCCTGCATCTACTTTCGTAAGAATACATCTAGGACCATGATCATTGGCATTCATGTCGATGACTTTATGATGGTCAGTTCCTCCCCTAGTACAGTCTACATCTTCAAGGATAAGCTTGGCTGATGCTGGAAGTTCTCCGACTTGGGTGCAGCCTGGTTCTGCGTTGGAATCGCCATTGCTCGTGACTGCCCCTCCGAGTCCTGCTCCATTCATCTCTCCCAAACTGCTCTCATTGATCATATTATCGCCTCCTTTGGCATGTCTGATGCACACCCCATCTCCACACCCATGGAACCCGGCCTCAAGCTTTCTCACACTCAGGCACCCACCAACGATGACACTTGTGCCCTCATGGCCTGCACCCCTTATCGGTCACTTATTGGATCACTTATGTACCTTGCCGTTGGTACTCGCCCCAATATCGCATTTGCCATGCACAAGTTATGCCACTACCTCGACTGCTACAGCCCTACCCACTGGGAAGCTGCCAAGCATGTCGTGCATTACCTCAAGGGCACCCGCACCTTGCGGCTCACCCTCGGGGGGGATCACATAGCTCGCCTCCAGGGTTCCTCTGATGCTAATTATGCTATGTGTGTCGATACGCGTCGCAGCATCAGTGGTTACTGCTTCTCTCTTGGGTCCGGCATCATCACATGGTCTTCCAAACAACAGGGTCTTATCATGCTCTCCACATGCGAAGCTGAGTTTGTTGCTGCATGTGAGGCTACACACAAACTCGTCTGGCTCCACACCCTTCTTGCCGAACTCAATTTCCGTTAGCTCATCGCTACCCCGCTGCTTTGTGACAACAATGGTGCCATCACCCTCAGCGAGGACCCCTCCTTCCATTCTTGCATGAAACATATGCCTACGAAGTTCTGCTACCTCCGTGAATGAGCTTCCGAGGGTCTCCTCCAACTCCATCATGTTTCCTCGCAGGCCAACATCGCTGATGTATTCACCAAGGCCCTCCCCCGCCCTGCCTTCGAGCGGTTGCGTAGTGCCATGGGTCTGTCCTTCCAACCGGGGGGGATCTTAGATTCATTATTCCTCATCCCATTCTCATTGTATTAATCCTCATCCCATTCTCATTCCTCATTATTTGACCTTCTTTCATCCTTTCCATCCCCTTACATCTCCATATACCTCGCATTCAGGAGGAGTGTTGGAACAAAGGAATGTGGGACATAGAGTCTGAAAGGAATCCTATCGACATACTTATTACACAGTTCGCTCCAACACTTCTTTCTCTCCAACCGCTACAACGAGCGCTTGGAGAGGTATGTCGTATATCACTTTAGTTACTGCTTAGTATACTGATGATACCGGTAGTAACCCGCATGTCTAGGTATGATAATACAAACCGCTACAACGAGTGCTTGGAGAGTAACCTGCATGTCTAGGTCCTAATATTGAATGGGTTCAGCAGTATAGGGCACTATCAATGGTCAAATTAAAATCAGTAAACCACATAAAAATCTGATTTTATTGAAATATTACTCTTTTTTGATGATTTCAAAGAGGTAGCAACACCCTATGCAAGCAGCTTCAGCCTTTCTATAATTTATTTTTACTAGAATCTAATTTTTCAAGTCTGCTTTCATAGTCAGAAGCCTTTTCCAATATATCCAGCACCCATTCCTCATCTATTAGGTTCTCCTTATCATCCAACCAATCTTAATCAATATCTGAGATAGAGGCGAGCCTGCAACTTTGTCATAAGTGCCTCTTTCCTCCTTTGTACCTGGTTACAAAGTATTTGCAAGCCTGTTTTAAGAGCATTGAGAGGTTTCATTTTGTGAGAAATAGAAGTTTAAAGGACTGAAAAGGTTGCAACATTGATGGTTTGATTTGTTGTTACCATCTTGGGACTTATTTGCATTGTGAAACTACTAAAATTGGTAGTATTTTCTCATTACCTAAGTCATATATGAGTTTTGCATCATCACAATCAGCTATGGGCTTTCTGTTATGGGTTTGGGGTACTAATCAGTAATTTTACGTGATGCTAATTTCATCAAATCTTAGCTAATCTTGGCTAATTCTAGCTAAATCTTCTTTTTTTGCAGAAGAATTAGCTAGAATTAGCTACGATTAGCTAAGATTAGATGAAATTAGCATCATGTAAAATTACTGATAGGCCTAGGAAACCCCGTATACCAACAAAAAATGTATGGGTTACATGGGGTTATGGATTATACAAGCTATGGGTTATGAGGGGTTCTACTGTAACTGCATGTCAATCAAATCCTTTTCCAATTGATTGTTATCACAGAAATTATTTTAAGTCAAAATAAACGAATAACATGATATTGTTGTTTCAGTGATGTAATGTCACGCGTCAGTCAGTACTACTACTACTTCAGTGCGGACAGAGCTACGTGTCAAGTGTTGTGCTACTCAGTAGAGAGCGCTTGAGCTGGCACGGTGTTTTCTCAGAAAGCAACCACTGCGTTGAGATCTCATTCGGAACACGACTTCAATGCATGTGTATATAAACAGTCCAAGGATGTCATCTCCACTATTCTCCGCTGCAAGGATCGATTCATCTCATTCTTTTCTTTGCAGTCATGATTGCCCTTCTCACCAGCATCTTGCTTGCCTCCGCCGCTCTCGCTGCTGCTCCCGAGACTTTTCTTGTTCATCGGGACATATCCCACATCGCCAAGCGGAACGCCTCCCGCCCGGGGGTCGTTGAAGACGAAACGTTGTCTGGTGTGTGGTTGTCGGCCCATAATGTCTGTATTGTTTCATTTCTTCTTCCTACGACTGTGTGCGAACTTATCTTTATTTCCTCATAGGGAACTTTCGGCTTAATACGCGGTATTTTCACCATCCCCTTTGTGTCTGGCGACGATGATATTTCTGGAGGCATTTGGATGGGCATAGATTCTGTCTGGGACCATTTTTTCTCATCGGGTATCATGTACAACGTCACAGGCGGTGTGGCGTCCTATTCCGGTGAGCGAAACCGCATAAAGAGACTTTATCACCTAGAACCCGAACTGAATCATGCGCTGTTCATCGTTTGTCAGCTTTTTACAGTTCGCACTCTAACGACGTACACCTGGTGAATAACTTGACACTCTATGCTGGCGACGTCCTCTCCATCATCATCACCGCTACGTCCAACACCACCGGTACCGTGTCGATCGAAAACCTGTCCAGTGGCCAGACCGTCCAGGAGGATCTGACGTCCGCCAAGCCTCTTTCCCTGTCGTTTCTCGAGTGGATTGTCGAGTACGACGTACTAGACGAGCACGTCCCCATTCCCCCGTTGCCCTTCAATGTGACGATCGACATCATATACAGTTCCAAACCAGACGTCAACATTGACGTTAAGCAAATAGGATTCGGCGTCTTGAGCGTCGAGAACGTCACGACTGTTTCCCGGAACGGGAATAACTTCACTATCGGCCCACCCGCCTCCGGTTGAATCTCCCAGATCCGGGCCTTTTTTTAAAAAAAAATCTTTTCATGAATGTCGTGTCGTTTGCCAAAGCCCAGTGTCCAATTTCATTTCTTCACGGGAAACGGTTTCAGGATCATACTCTCTTATAATATTCATAATATGTCGGTCGTACCCATTTTTGCCATGCACTCACAAACGTTGGAATAATGAGTTCACACATTGTTTACTGTACACGGGCCTGCTTTGTCGATCGCTTGTCAAAAGGGTATTTCACATATGCATATATCGTTGAGAGTCCAACATGATCACTAACGACACAACGAGCATGACGAACACATGATGACGATAACGATGACAACGACGACGACGACAACGACGACAACGACGACGACGACAACGACGACGACGACAACGACGACGACGACGACGACGACGACGACGACGACGACGACGACGACGACGACGACGACGACGACGACGACGACGACAATGACAAACGCAGGCAGGCAGTGCTGACAGGCACAACGGAGGAGTACCGTCGAGTAAGTACATATGTATTTGAGCACGGGGCCGCGACTGCGCTGGGCGGGCATCCAGATCAACTTGCACTTTGGGGGCACACATGATATATATGTATGTGCATTAAGTAACTGCCACGATGGTGACAACTTCCGTGGTGTCTGAAATCAGGGTCCTCGGGTCCTCGGATCCGAGTGACACAGAGGGACTCAAAAGGATTTGATTCAAGTTATATGGACATCCCTATACCTTGGTACTAAACTTTGTCTTTTCGACTTTTTTGAACACAGTACAGGGTGTACTTTTTTTTTTTTCTTTTTTTTTTTTTTACTGTAAAAGAAAGAAAAAATCCAACTTGTATTATTGAACATAAGAAAGAAAAGAAGAAGAAACATTGAC
>JBBPUL010000684.1:0-16035 GCA_038094675.1 Spongispora temasekensis | reverse complement strand
ATGGCCATGGAGTTGGCTCGCTTGCAGCTCATGGTCCGGAAAATACTTCCGTGGACGTCAAGTCTGTGTCTGATGTCGAGGCAGCTCAACCGCCACCTTTTGATCACTCAGCAATGGCCCAGGTCGTTGGAGTGTTCATCTTAGAATTCGGGGTCCTCTTACACAAGTCAGATTGCTTCTTTTCTGGCGTTGCCAAACTTAATGGCTATTGTACACAGCTTTCTCATTGGACTCACGCTGGCTGTGGATCCGGGATTCAAGGTGCTCTTTTTTGTTATCATCTTCCATCGTGAGGTCATTCCTTTGGGTTGGGAATAGACACGAGTAACCAATTGCATTATTAAGAAACATTTGAAGGCCTGGGTATTGGCTCACGCTTGGCATTCATGCGTCTACCGCCAAAGTATAATTTTATCCCCTATTGCGCAGCCTCGTTGTACGCCATCACGACGCCAGTGGGCATTGCAGCGGGGCTTGGAATCCGCACCACCTACAACCCTGGCAGTACAACGGCATCCATCGTCAGCGGTGTAATGGATTCATTAAGCGCAGGGATATTACTGTACACTGGTTTGGTAGAGGTGAGAGTGTTTTCTCTATTTCTGAACCATATCTCACACGATATGGTAGTTAATCGCACATGAGTTCATATTCAACCAAGATATGAACAATGCATCGACTTGGAAGCTTGCGTACGCATTGTGTTGTATGATGTTCGGTACTGCTATCATGGCGGTGCTAGGGCGTTGGGGATAGTAGTATTTTTGCATTGGGATGGATCTGCATGGATATAACAAATTAACAATATGTATTACCGAGGATTCCAATGTAAGCAACTTCATCCAACGGCTCGTTCAAGTTGGAGGCACGATTTAACGCGATCTCTGTTCCCCCTTGATATACACTGGTCAGCCACGTCCTTGTCACCGTAATGTTTGACAAGTAAGTCCTTATGGGGCCAAGAATACTTATCGAGAACAAATTTCACTGCCAATGAAATTGCAATCGGCACGCGCAGCTGTCGTGCCCGCTAGGATTCCCCAAGGATGACGACGGATCAATTTCAAGAAAACGGTGAACCGTGTAGTTGTATCCTTTTTATAAGCGTTCATAGTAAAATGGCGTGTGTGGATCCTGCCAATGTATGAATTCTTGAATGGGTTCAGGTGAATGACTCGGACTCGTCGAAGCCCCGACCGATTGGGAGCCACCGCCAAGAACCAGATCGGTGACGATAACCTTTACGATAAGTTACGTGGCAGTAAATAGCGCAGCCTCGGCTAAGACCGCACGTTCTCCGGCGTCCGTCCAGTCAGATGTAGGCAAAATGGTCGCCCGCTGATTGTACAGTATCCCTTTACGGAGCAATTGAGCCATGCTCAAACCATCCTGCGCCGAGCCATATTACGATATCTCTTTATCCTTCGACAGTGCGGAACTTTGGTGTGGCTGTTCCAGGATTAGCGATAGGCAACACGTCAGGCGGCCACCAAAATAAGGCGAATTCCGACCATGAGGCTCCTTCATACACTAAGGAATGCAGTCGTGCCTGTGAGTCGTGTGCATCGCATGTTCTTGGTTTATAAATCCTCACCCAAGTTTGACTCGCGTACCCGTCAAAGGCTGGCTTCAGGTTGCGTTTTCTTCCGCGCTTGTCTAGACATTCAAGTCAGATACCACGATGCCGTTGGACAAAATTATCACCGACCCCATCATATCTACTGAGAATGCTACATTCTCTTCCTCACGCTCCCCTGTCGAACATCTCCCTCTCCTTTCAGAGGTTATCATACCGTCAGAGCGAGACCCTCTCTTGGGTGCTCCCAAACCAAAAAAACCGTTCTATCGCGCACGTCCATTATGGTACTGTTCTCTACTCCCCAAGTACATTGTCAGGATTAATCATGTCCAGGCTGGTTCCGTTTGCGTTGACTGCTGCAATTACGGTGAGTCCCGGAGTACATCAGGTCTGTCAGTCATCTCTAACAATTTTATTCTCTAGCGTGGGATGACGCTGGCGCCTCGCGTTGAAGTCTTCAGTGAGCTCTCGTGCAGACAGCTTCATGATAATTATAACCACTCTGCCGTTCCTGACTCACGTGCAATGTTTCGCCCTCTGATCGACACGGGCCCCACCTTCACTCTACAGACTCTATCAACCCTACAAGAGTCCCAAGGCGACGGTATTATTGAAGGCGATGATCCTCGTGTTATCCCAGGAAGGAAGTGTGTCTCAGATCCTGCAGTGCAAGCCAACGCCGCCAGACTTCAGACCGTTATGACGACCACCATGGGCACCCTTTCGGCGCTCACGGCAGGTTGGTGGGGTCGTTTTGGAGAACGTCATGGTCGTACTCGTGTCCTTGCTATATCCACTCTCGGCTTATTTCTGACGTACGTGTAATCTTCCTGATAGTTGTGGTCATTCTTAATCAATCTTGTTTAGTGATCTTACCTTTATTCTTGTTTCTACGCCCGGAAACCCTCTTGCTATGCATTCCCACAAGCTTCTTGTTTTGGCTCCGATAATTGAGGGCTTACTTGGAGGATGGTCGGCGCTTACCAGTGCTAACACGGCATATATTGCAGATTGCACGTCACCTGGTTCCCGTGCAACTATTTTTGCGCGTTTCACCGGCGTAGTGTCTGTTGGGTTGGCATTGGGGCCAATAATAGGTGCTTGGCTAATCAAAAACCCGATACCATTCCTGGAGGTTGGCCAAGGTAGATGAATGCTGCCTGTGTTTGTCATGCCACATTAATTTTGGGATATAGCGAAGCACCCGTTACAGAGCGTAAATTCCGTCTTCTGGGTTGCCATCTGTGGAACTTTTGTGAATTTTCTCCTCGTGCTTTTTGTATTTCCAGAATCGCTTTCCGCATCCTGTCGCGCTATGATCAGGAAAGGTAAAAATCCCGCGATGGGAGAGGACGAAACGGAAACAAGCGGTGAGTTGCTATGTTTTCTCGGTTTCATTTTATTGAAATTTACTATTGCGGAAGGAAGTCACATATCTATAATCCCTCGGGTCTTCAAGAGTTTCCTTTCCCCGCTTGCCGAATTCTTGCCAGTCGATGTTCCAGTGACTCGCTCTGGAGTGCCTGGCGGATTGCTTTCTCGCAAGGATTGGAGCTTGACATTCCTTGCGTTCTCTCTGTTTTTTTATAACCTCTCTTCGGGTCTGTTCCAAATCAAATACCTCTATGCTACACATATCTACGACTGGGCTGCGGAGACGCTGAGTTATTACATTTCATTTATGGGGAGTATCCGTGCTTCCTATCTCCTCGTTTTCCTGCCCTGTGAGTCGCTGCGAGCTATATGATTGTATTGCTCTAACGTCAGAAATCTAGTCCTTCTGGTTACATTTAAACCTGTTCAGGCGGCAAATTCTGCTGTTCCAGTGCAACACAGCAGCAATGGAGGCAAGATAAAACCCAAGGTCACTAGAAGTCACCTATTTTTTGCAATTCGCTTCGACGTCCTTGTCGTACGGTGCTCAATGCTTGTAGACTTTTGTTCGCACTTCCTTGTCATCCTTTGTCCACCTGTCTCCAACGATGCTGCATCTATGCGATGGTCGCAAATATGGTTTGTTGGCGCTACGTCGTTGGCGTGTGCTAGTGCTGGAGTTATGCCCGCCTCTCAAAGCCTCGCTCTTTGTGCTCTACAAGGTCGGCAGTTGACGGAAAAAGAAGGTGTTGCACGATTACATAGCGATGCTGAGAGAGATTCTGCGGAGCAAGATACATCGCCCGAACTAGGCAAAATATTTGGAGCTATTGCTGTCCTTCAAGCCGTTTCGCAAACTATTCTTGGCGTAAGTTTCTAACGTTCTCCAGAAGATGTCATTCGTGATTTTTTCCTCTATTAGCCTATCATATTTGGGGTGATCTACAGCAAGACCGTTTCCTCCTTCCCGAAAGCGATTTTTTTGGTGGCAGCAGTCCTTGTCACCATCGCCATCGTCTTCACTAAGTTCATCAGACCCGATGCCAATTTATCGACGCCAAAGAATAAGATGAAAAACATGGCGCCGAGGAATAGAGTTGAAGAGCGCAGGGGTCGGTCGAGAGTTAGCAAAGACCTGCGGGGGGGTTCTGCGAGCGCTTCGTATGGTACTACGCGGCACGGCGTAAACATCTCTATCGGACGGGCAGAGGCTGGTACCTCTGAATACGTGATTCCCTCTCAAGACGTTGATTTGTAGGATAACGAGCTGAGACATGGAGGGGAGAGTAGTCTACGCATATCCATATTCTCTAATATATTCCAACACGTCATGCCAATTGGTTAATATTTTTCCTCTACATATGTGCTGGCTAGGTTTCACAAGACTGGAATCTTTCTCGACTTATATCTAATAATATATGCACCGGAACTATGTACTAACTACCATGAACAGATTTACACGGCGATTTCGTGGGCACGGTCATTACGTCCGCCGACGCCCTGCTCAGCGAGATCTGGATCCTCCATATCCAGTACCTGTCCTGAGAGGCCCCATGTCAGAGGGGCCGTCCGTTCTATTACCATCACCGTAGAAGCTCGCTCTACGGCGCATGGTTCGGAAACGGGTTTCTGAGCGTTCCCAGTCATATGCACGAGGAACTGTTTGGCTCCGATTGAGCAAGCTGCCTCCTAGCGTACCGAGAGCCGCGCCAGTCCAAAACCCGGGTCGCCACGCATCTGCGGAAGACGGGTTTTTTGTATAAGGTGGAGGAGGATCTCGGAAATCACCAGGAAAGTTCGCAAACCCGGTCCGTCCGTCGTCATCGGGACCGGGGTAAGAGGGAGGGGGGATCCGCTGGGTGTTTCTCGTGGCGGGAGATTTCCGACGCAAGCAAGGATATACAAGATTGCACAAGATGACGGCCAGAACGGCAAACCAGACGAGCATGAAGAGGATGCCAGACATGTCCAAGCCTGGAAGCGCTGGATGAGTCCGACGTTTATAGGTGGCGCTTGGAACATACTGTTGAAGAAATCGAAGACGCCGAACGATGGCCATTCCAGAGCGTCGTCCCTGAGTGAATGAGGAAGTTGGACGAGACGGTACTCGAGGGAGCATGACCCTGTCCGAGCGCCAAGCCGTCAGGGTAACACTCTCAATGAGAGAGTAAGAACTCACCTTTCATCACATATGGATCTCCTGGACCACTCCACCCCTCGCACGAAACTTCTACTCTGCCGAATCGGAGAGAAGAAGGTAGATCTGCTTCACACTGGCGAAAACTCAGGTGTGTCATTGGAGCAGTCTGGACTTTTGACTTGCCTTCCAGTCGACATTGACACCCGAACCACCGATATTTCTGCAACGTACAACCTCAGGTTGGTACGTAGCACAAGGTTTCCCAAGGCATACCAACTGAGCAATTGGGGCTGTCCTTCTAGCGGTTGTGAGGGAATCCTTGTGGAAATTGATTGCAGGGATCTTTTCGAGGGCTATTCGAGCCATGTCATATGAATGATGTCGATATTACGGATTCCGAGGTGCGGGCGAGTTCACTCGTGTTGATGCCGTCAGCGAATGTGTATATACACACGCCAGAATTTCTTCGCAGATATGATCTGTTTCATAACTCGACTTCATCATGCAGGACATCCAGCACAGATACCTCCTCCACAACCCCAACAACTCACAACCCCAACCCCGCACATTCGCAGGATAAGCGAGACGATACTGATAACCCCCTCTCCCAACACAAATCCACTAGCAATTACGATGAGACGGATATCGGTCCCGCCGGCCTTGGCAACCTTTCGGTGATACCAATACTCTATCATTCCGCCAACAAGGCGTGCCAAAGAAAAGGATGGCGTATTCAAGAAACCAATTGCAAACGCAACGCCAGATGGGATCCACCTGGCATATGGCAGGCCACGTCGGAGAGCCAGGAGTTTCATGGCCGCAATAACTGAGAATAACAGGGCGAATAGCAACATAAATGAGTTAGTTTGCTCTGGCAATTGCCCATTGCCTGTCCCGCCATGCATGTCAACGACGGAATGGTTGGTGGTGTACCCGACACTCACGAAGCAGGCGCGCAAGACCCAGCCACACATACGCTGTCGGGGCTGGGAAAGAAGGGCCGGGTATACTGTAAGCCCTCTGATAAAGGGTATAGGCAGTTGCAGACACGATGATGGACAATAATGACCCGATCAGTTGACCAAAGAATTGCGCTCGAGGTGAGGCATGAATGAGATGTCCGGTCTTGAGGTCTTGCATGAGATCTCCAGCCCTAGACGGACGTGCCAAATGAGTAGATTCGTGGGGTGGATAAGACTCACTGCTGTGCGCCTGCCTCAGCCACACCCCCTGCAATAATGTTGGCTACGATATTTCCAGGTTGTATCCAGGCAAAAAGGAGCTGCGAGATTTTACCCAGTCCGCTCACGGGGTTTAAATCAGTCTCTCCTAAAGCGCGAACTCTAGTACAGCGTCAGGTGGTGACGCGATAAAAAGTAACACACATACCCCAGGACACTTAACAATCCACCGACGGCAAACCCTATCAATGTCGCCCATGGTTTAATTCCTTCATCCCCAAACACCATCCAGACAAGCAATGTCCCTACTGACACGCTTGCTAACAAACCGCCTAAAACCCATCGAGGTGGAACCAACCTGTCCGGCAACTCGACTTCTTCCTCTTCAGGCAATACGTTTTCGGACTTGGCAGCAGATGATACCACGTTGATGATTGATGATTGGATGACTGGGACGAGAGAGACAAAGGAATCTGCACACATAATTGCAAGTGAGATCCAAAGAATCCAGCCTCTGGCACCCCTAGACATGTCTCCAACTGGTCCTGGTGCCCATCCAGCATACTTGGAGAGTGGCGATAAAATACCCCAGCCGACAAGCATTCCCTGCGTATGAAGTCAGATTCCCAACCCACCAAACCAATTCCTGATGGTTATTTACCAAGTTCATGCTCAAGGTTGTAGGGAAGCCCATGATAATACCTGGCACATTAAATGCTTGCACAACAGATATAAAACAAAACCTTACCCTGTCCGACGTAAGATAGGCTCGGGGTGAATGACCACAACCATTCACGTGCGAGGTATTTTCCAAAGAGCGGCACAGAGAACACTATGGGGAAGAAATATGCTGCCAGCTGAGAAAGGAAGTTCAGAGTTAAGAAATGAGGTAATGGATGGGCTGACCGTCATGACCCCAGAAGCTAGAAAACTGTAAAGAAGATCCAACCATCCTTCATGCTGAACGACCTCGCGTTGTTCGGCACCCTCTGTTTCGTCTACCAAGCTCTGCCCGACCGCATCGGCATTGTCGACAAGCGGGCTCACTGGGTCTTCTGTATCAAGTGCTGTATATCCAGGACGGCGGCGTAAGGACGTCTCAGGAGGTGGAAGTTGATGAAGGACAGCAATTAATTGTGCTGTGGCAGTTCCAGATGGGAATGCAAGTTGTTCTCTAATGATCTGCAATGACTTGTTGGCATTTGAGCACAGAGCAGAGAAGACACATACCACTTGCTTGCGGATGGGTGGAGACAGGAATACACCAAAGAATGCAATCGAAAGGGACCAGCTGACTGCTGCAGTCCAGGAGAGATGGATTGGCGGACTTGCGTCTTGTTCTTCATTCAGCAAGCCAAGGGCAGGGAGGATACCAACAAATCCAGCTGCTAGCGGCATCTAATGGTGTGAGGTTTTGGAAAGCTGGTCATTGGCCCCCGAGCGCAGGAACTCACGGTGCCTGTGGCGACGGCGGTCGTTTGCACCACAATAATCTCTTGAGGGGAAAGTGGGGTCGGTAGCATCTTGGAGACCAGAAAGCCGATAAGGGCTGACTGCAGTGACATCCTTGTTTCATCTCGCTAAGGGCCTCGGATTCGAAAATGCTGGCGTGAGGACGTACATGCTGATCCATCCCGTTTGGAGACCAAAATAAAGGTTAGTGAAGCACAGCAAGCAACCAATCAAAAGTCCAATTGTCACTGCAAGGAGCTGGGAACATTTAGCTAGTTAGCTGAAACGAAGTGTCAAGTACAACAGTACATACTGTGAACTCGGGCTGACTGTGAGGCGTCATAGCAGCGGTATCGTTATAAAGGCGTGACCTAGTCATGACGGCATCGCTACGGCACGAATGCAACAAAGATCAATAGCTTTACCTGAACCATTGTACAAGACTCATGACACTGAGCGTGTGGGAGGTTGAGTTCGCTCGAGCGCCTAATGCCCCTATTCAGTGGCAGTGCTGATTCACGTGACACATATTATGTAATATTTACTAATTATTGCCGTGTTAATCCAACACGGAGTCCCCTTGTTCCTGCCACCGACGGTGACGACGGCCAGTACGTTGAGCTCATCGCCGACGATAACGCCCGACTCCTCCCGCCATCCCGCACCCGCCGCCGCTATCTCATTTTTATGGGTCTCGGCATCATTCAGCTACTCGTTCGGTGCTCTTGATTTCGTCAGTCCCCCGAGTCCGTCGCGATGGATGGCCTGCATCCCTCGTTTCAGCATGCCAATGCAGCAGCAGGCCCATCTTCGATTACACAGGATGCGTCATCCGCCATATTCTTACCTCCCCCCATGGGTACGTACATCACTTGCGATGCCAGGTTCACTTGATGGTCCACCCGAATAGCGCTTTCCCAACCCCACGGCTTGCTCGCCAGCACACAGGACCTCCTTGCTCGCTTTCGTCTTCACCCCGCATATGACAAGCATGTCCGCGTTACCGTTGATCCTTCTGTCCTTCCACCTTCCGCCCCCCTACAGACGAATCCCCCACTCCCACCCGATATAGATGACAAGAAAAAGAAGAACTCCTATCGTCACCTCATCAAAAATCTTCCCGGAAAGCACTCTATGAAAAAGGACGATTATTTGGTCACTGTCGTGCAGGCGCCTCCGAAACAGCACATACCTATAGCGCAGTTCGACCTGAAAACACAAAGAGAAGCTTTTACTATCTCCGCGGAAGGGATAAAAGGGGTTTGTATTTATTTGCACGTTATGATCTATTATTCTTACTTCGGTCCAGTGGAACGCGAGCGCCCTCATACTGGAATCCGCGCAAGCTCGGGAAGATCGCAAAAAGCGCGTTAGTATCCAATCCCCGTCCTCACGCCTCCGATCTTGTCACGTTAACTTATTTTATACAGAAAGAGTTGAGACGACTCGCCCGTGCTCAAGCACAGGGTCTTGCACCTGGGCCGTTGCCAAGTACTCCAACCGCCACCCTCCCCCAACCCCAATCTAGTCCTTCAAATCCAACAATTCCGTCCGCCCAACAGCCGCCCGGCATAGCACAACCCTCGCAACCAAAGCCACGAGTTGCACCTGTAACGATCCCGCCCCCGGGCTCAGCTGGCCAGTCCACGTCCACTCCCACGAGCGCCACGCCACGCTCAGCTGTGCCAACGACCGCACCGCCTCTGCGAACCAACGTCTCCATGCCCAGTAGAGGTCTGAAACGCGAGCTAGAGGATGGCGTGATACAACCTCCAACACCAGCCTCTCTTTCCCCAAATGTACCCATAGGGATAGTAGGTGCGCGTGCAGGGATAGGCAATGTACGGCCGCGTCCCGTCAAGAAACAGCGAATGGTGAGCCTGCAGTTTCTTCTTGTCTATTCAATGAAAATCTTATATCTGCTCCAGGATATACAGGGCCAGTCGCGAGAGGTCCTCGTACAGCAACCTACTCCGCAGGGATCATGATACTCGACTCTATCTCGATGCTCGACTGTACCTTGTTGCCATCTTTCCGACTTTCCGTCCGGACCGTCGCGACTGGACTTGCCATCTGGCATATGATGCTGTTGCCACAAGCTCTATGCCACAGCCATCCTGTGGTAGGGCTAGGACAATCCACTACTACGTCTATCGTCACCCTCCTTCACACGGTGATAGAAGTCAATAAGTAAGATGATGAGTTGGCGCCACTGTTTTTTACGCAGGCATTGATAGCTTCCGCTTTTGCACGGACGCATGCGCCATAGTTACACATCACGTTTCCCCTTGCATTCGCATTAGCTTTCGTATTCACGACCATATCACTGATGGGATCCAATCATGCATTATCATTTATAACTATCTTCTCTTAATGATATACATTGAACACACGACAAACATGAAACGAAATTTGATCCTGCGTAAATGTATCCCGGTGAAAAAAATCAGCTAACCTGGGACCAATATTTCATGCCAGACATGTTCGTAAAGTCCTTGAAATACATGTTTGGAGATGCCAGCTCCTTTGAAAACAGCCCATGTTGAAGCCCTTGATTTGAACTGGACGGTTATATTCCTTGTTTAGTCAATATTAAGACGTGCTGGATGTCTACGCGCAGGTGCAGTACTGTGTGATCGAATGGGATTAACCGAATGTCGACAACAAAGCAAAAAGAAGACGAGCACGCACGGTTGTACTGCCCCATGAGCGTGTCCAGCACCGGGCATCCTGCTACGTCGAACTGGGGCATTGCCAAGGGGTTGCGGGGAGGGCGGCGGAGACGACGACGACGACGACGACGACGTGGTGGTTGATGAGTTACGAGGCACAGTAGAACTAACTACCGGGGGACGAGGAGCAAACATTGTAGGCACGTAGAATGGGGCATTCAAGTTTGGTTGGAACGGCATGGTTATCCAAGGCTCTTTAGTGGTGGAAGTCGTTTCGGTCGATGACTCTGTCAACGTCGGTTCATGATGGCTGCTGCTGCTCCTATGGGGCTCAGGCATAGGCGCCGGCACAGGCGCCATTGGCTGAGGCTGTGGAACGAAGGGAAATGGATGTACTCGGTTCTTCTTGCTGCCAAAGAGCGACTAAATCAACGGAGATGTGCAGTTATGTTCAATGTCACTGTGGGGAAGAAAATGCGCACCGAGAAGTTGAAGGTGAACCGAGGTGCAGAGTACACAGGTACAGCAGCCAGAACAAGGCAGGTAATAGCAGCGATCCTCATGTTGAATGGACGACCGTTTGTCACCAGCGATAAGGAAATATTTTTTGGGACAAACGAACGGCGCGAAATGTGGATCAGGCTAATAGTAAGTGGTCAGCGAGGACAGACATGTGCACGCATCAGCACTTACTGGCCAGCACCAAGTTAAGAGAAAAAGATGTCCACAGTAACTCTGGGGCTTTTATCTTTCTTTCTTTCTTCCTCTTGACATACCGCTGCCTTGTCCTTGGAATGTTTCAGCATTTTAATCATCGGTGTCCCAATTTGCAATTCACGGAAATCTCGGCACGCTCACATGAGGAAAAGACGTGTGGTGTGGCTTTGCAAGTCAACCGCGCAAGATCTGATGGGCCATCATCATCATGTCATGTGAGCCGTTTACATATGCACGTGCGATAAGTTATTCAGTGTCGCATGCCGGGACGCAATTCAACTCACCGAGTTATCGTACCTTGGAGCCAGTATTTTCTAATTGTGATTATAAATCAATCAAAAAGATGGGAGCAAAGACGCCAAGAGTCTAAAGACGAGGACCAATTCTCAAAGGTTGGTAGTGCTATCCGGAATAATTTCCTGAACAACGGTCAGAGAACTTGATCAAGCCCACTCTATCGCGACCTAGTAGTTAGTAGTAGTGATGTCAGAGATCACAAACGTTCACCCAACTGGCACGGAAAGCTGAAACAGCGGAAACCCCTGGAAGAAGGCGACGACCGTGGACGCGTTTTACCGTACTTGTGCCGTCTTCAAGTTGAGATGAATCAACCGCCACCGTAACCTTTAGCTTCCTAAATTAGGAACTTCATTCTGGCAGATTGAAACTCGGTTGGATAGATATGCAGCGGAGTCGGGACGGACACGACGGACGACATATCGTCTTCCTCTCGTCAACGTCGAACATTGACATCTTAAAAAAATCTATATGCATTCAACAAATCGCAGTACAGGAAAAATGGTATATACATAGAGGAATAGTGCGCTCCTTACTTAGCAATGCGCATAACAAGAATGATTATCGTGGCAAAGAGAAAGAATGGACAGTGCGGGCGGCCGAACTGAACTTTGACTGTGAGGACCTCCGGATCTGATACCATATTTGACCAATCAATCTCGACCCGCTCGGACAACAGCGCGTTCCGAGTTGTCCTTTGATGGGCGGTCTGAAACGGCAGTCCCAGTCATCCTCAAATTGCCATTAGAGTGCTGATATCACCAAGCACTGGTTCATTACGCACAGGAGGGTGGCGCCATAAGTTGTCAAATATATTCAGTATGGCGCTGACGGTAAGATAAGGGAAGAAAGACACGTACGGCCACGCTCCATCGGAGGAGGGAGAGAGAACGATAGTGACTGTTGATAATGTAAGTAGACCAAAAATCTGAGCAGGTACATGAAGCTTTCAAAGGGCGAGTTTAAACTTCGTTCATTGCCTGACGAGGACGATTCCGCGCTGTTTGGTCCATGTAGCCTGTATGGTTATGATAAGATGAGGCACTTTGTCATTACCGCCTACTGAACTGGGAAAACATCGGAATCACCTGCGCAACAGAACCGAATTTCCTCATAGAGCAACCTCGGCAGGGCAAACCCATGCAAATGCCAGTGCATTCGAGCCGAAATATTGCTAACAGCGCACTGAGCTTGAGTGAAATAGATGACGAACGACGTCCATACGCATGGCCGGGCCGAGCGGGGGTTTGTGCGATTCTCGGTTGAGGTAGTACTGTAACTTGAACTTGCAAGGTAGATCGCAGACCGACTCACCCTTGGAGAGCTTGCTATGACGATTTATTATTATCGTTGATAACGGGACTGATGATTGATCTGTCCATCACTTTGCTACATCCGAGTCGTGCAATCCATCGCTCATCACGCTCATCGTGAGCTCGTCGCCACCGTATCATGACACTGAAACAATGATGGTTCGATCGTACGCAGATGACTCTTGCAAGGCAAGTGGACGACGGATACACTCAATCTTGTTGTTAGCCTTAATCGACAGCGCTTGTTTGAACATGGTACCGCTACAGATAATGTCCTTGAGCAAACGTGGTTGGTTAATACTTGGCAACGACCTCGTCTGTGGCCTCAACCAGCAACTTCTCAATTCCGGGCTCGCGGGACGAATGACCCGCATCTGGAACGACGTTGAGCCTGAACGATGTCGAAGGCTTCGCTTCCCAGGTTGTCTTGAGCGCCCAAGCTGTCGTTGCCTGGGATGGACTCAATCAAATAAAAACGCATCGACAGTAGAGAACATACAGGACAGACGACATCGTATCTTCCCTGTACGACAATCGTAGGAATGTGCCGGCTGTACAAGTATGTCAGGAAAAATCGAACGGAAGGATATGGCTCTTACATCTTGGAAATACTCTGTTCTTCCAAAAGTTGGCCTTCTCGCATAAACCCCTATCGCGCCTGGTCAATCTCTCTCTGTAATGCAGGAGGGAAAATAGTACAGACCTCATTGACAAAGTAATGGTTTTCAATACGTGCAAAGGCACTATAGATCCATAAATCGATAGTCATTGACGTTCATGGAGGAACGCACAGCGCAAATGTATCTTCCTCTGCGCGATTGAGCATGTCTTCACTAACGTACAACCTGGAAGTGGCCATCCTGTAGTAAAGTCATGTGGAAACCTACAAAATGGTCTGGAGGAAAAGTGACCCACTCCCATCTTGACCATGCTTTTGCGGCCTGTATTCTCTTCTCTTTCTCTGGCGCATTGAGAAGTGCATTGTAAGCTGTCACCAAGTCGTGGCGCTCGGAAGGATCCACCGGTGTAAGATAGCGCTCCCTGTTAGTCACGTTAATGAACGCCTCATGATCAGGCGGCACGGAAAGTACCTACCACTCCTCCGGGAAGAGATGAGAAGCTCCATTTTGATAAAAGAAATCAAGCTCGCTAGAAAACCTCAGTTGTCGTGGCGGATGAAATGAAAAGTCTACGGACCTTTTCCGGAGGGTAAATATGCCTCTACATCCGCGTTGTAAGACTGGGAGATGACTTGTATGGCGAAAGGAATCACCGCAAAACTAGGCTCCGCACTCTTGTCGGGTGGGTCTATGTCGAAAGTCAAATCGGATGGCACGACGATGATCCATCGCACACACCTGCGCATATGCCAGCGCAAGCGTTGATCCCTATCGACATAGATGTCACGGTTTGCATGCAGACTTATGGCCAGCAAACAAACCCAACTACCACCGAACACATGCCATTTCTCGATCTCGAGCTTGTCGCGAAGACGCTCGATGTCCGCCACGAGATCCCAAGTGGTGTTGTATTCAATAGAGGCACCACTGGACAACCGATCAATACTAATCGGAAGAGTCTTGCGTTTGCACGATAACGAACGGGAGTGATTTTCCAGCACCACGTTGATCAAAAAGGACAATCTATTCTGCTCGGTTAGGATGTGAAACAACGTCAGAAAGACGGACCTTGTATTTTTCTGGATTGAAAAATTGTCTGTCCTTGGGATCTACACCACCACCAGGGCCCCCATGAAGAAATACGACTGCCGGGGGGGGCAGTCAACGCTGGTGGGAGGGGTGACTTACGGATGTGACACACCTGGAGTGCCGCTCTTGTTGCCGCTGACTTCATAGCTGCACAGGGTCGCGGTTCAGCGCAATGTGCAAGGGCAAGCATGTCAGACGAACTAGAGCGAGTGGACGTAGGTTGGGGATGCCTGCACGTCGATTCTTCCACGTTCAAACGGTTCGATCGGTGGATACATCTTGCTGTTGATGTTGAGAGATATCGATCGGTACGATGGGAAATTATTATAACAGCACCGCCACTAAATTGTCAAGACTCGACGTCCCCTCGCTTCTAAGATGCATGCAAGTGAGTTGCGGCACCTCGCCAAATCCCTGGTCGCGCTGAAGCTTTACAGTACATATGCTCATAATGCATATCCATCATAATGCATTGATTTTCTGGTGGTCCCGAGTTGGGGCCACCCAAAATGAAGGTATTTTTGCATATTGCATAATGCATAGGTGTTACTCTTAGTATATGCATTATGATGGAGCCTGGGATCATGTCAGAATTGCTCCCATGAATGTGTGAATTAAAATTTGTTCTTTCAGCCTGGTCATTGCATCACAATGCTCAATGCAAAATGGAAGCCCTGCAATAAGCCCACTAGTAATCACTCACCCCGAGCTGCAAAATGGCTGAAGCATGCCAAAAATGCATCAGCCACTTCTGCAAAGCCACCACTGGTGCAGCAGATAGCTCACGAGAATCTTATGCTTGGTGACTGGTTATTGGTCTATCATTATGTTGATGAACATCCAGATGCTTCCCAGGCTGAGATTGTGGAGCATACATGCCAAGAAGGCCCCTTAATCTTCACACAATCAACTTTATCTCACAAGCTTCAAGACTGTTCAAAAATGGAGGCATGCACAGATGACAATCCCATTGCATTGTCATCAAAGAGGCCTTGAGTTGTTACATATGCCATATTTCATACATTCATTTATGGCATATTTTGATATCTGACAGTAAAAGCTACATCACAAATGGTGGATTGAACTCTGAGTCTCTGATAGGGTTACCATCATCATCTCAGTTGACAACCCCACATGCTGATCATCTTGCTTGGAAGATTATCCATGAATTTGCAACAACCAACCTGTCACAACTGAATGCAGAAATTCGACTCAAAGCTCACCTTGGAAACTGCTTCATCAATGCTGATTGGCAACCTGCCCTTTGTATTGTAATGGATGCTGAAGGTGACTCTGAGGTTGCTCTAACAGCCATCAAACCACTTGAGGAGGCAGCCATGCTGCATGCACAGGCCTGGACTCAAGATCCAAATTTCACACCACCCAAAAGAGTTGCCACTGCTCAAGTTGACAGAGAAAGAACTCTTGTGATCTGTGGAAGTTCTTAGATCATGAAACTGTATTTTCAGCCCTCCATCAGCAAATCACTTTGTTCTGGACAGTGCTAGACAGTTCTGGACAGACTCCTAGAATCCCCAGCCAAGTCCAGTCTGGACAGGTCTGGACAGATACCCTAGTCTCTGTCCAGCTCTGTACAGACA
>JBBPUL010000683.1:0-14626 GCA_038094675.1 Spongispora temasekensis | reverse complement strand
GCCAACGGAGTTATCGTTCAGATCGCCACTTGCACATGCATTATGGCTTAATTGGACACAAGGTGATTATCAATTATCAAGTTGCCCCCATAAGTCGCGTGAATTCTGATCAACCAAACGACTAGGTACGTAAGTACCTCATTCAGTGGCATTACTTCCACTGCCAAGTTCATTTGGGCATCTACTTAGTACGGATGCCCACGAGGCCTATATTATCAACACGTGTAATGGATGTTCAAACACCCTCGGCTTCAGGCTTGGTTCAAGCTCACCTACTAAGTCTGGGAGGGTGTCACCATGTCACTGGCAGTTCATGCCAAAGTGAGTACCAACTCGTTCCATTTAGTCGCACTTACTAGCAGAGAAGTCCAAATCAATATATGCTATGGCAATACTGGACATTGCATGGCGCAGCAGGATTTCCCGTAGATAGTACGCTTCGCGTTGAGGTAGGCTGACATGCGGCAGGACTATTACTCAGTGACTCGCCATGAATGCATGGACTGTGCGCACTTTTACGACATTTGAATTTGGGACTCAGCACTGTTTCAATGCTTCACCCGGTGATCTATTACGACTTGCCTTTGCAACGTGTTGATGGCAAGATGTTCTTCCGGGACCTCAGGCTTCAGGAAGGACTTTACAGACGGGATTCTGATTCTGATCGGGTCACCCATGATTCAGTGAAACACCAAAGGCGTTTACAAGACTTCCAGCTGTCTAAACAATTCAGCCTGGTAGAATCATGAATATAACCAAGCTGAGCCCTCACTGCAACTGCTTTGTGTATGTTGGTTTTGCTGAATGCCGATTAGTTTTGTTTTGTTGATTCAAGTCTAGATCTGCCGAACTGGTTATCTATAAGCGAGTCATTGGCGCCCTATTCCCGACTTTCATAGTCACCAACCGTTGATAAAATACTGCCAATTTGTATACGTATGAATTTCGCTTCCGACGCAGTCTTGTGTCATAATGGCCACCGAGATCTTTCGTATAAATAGCCCTACCTTACTCGCCGAATAACACCAGGGCCTACAACCTCTGAATGCCAAAGGTGAGATTTGTTGGAATCTGAGACACTTTAAATGTTACTTATAAGTATTCCTGATTTAGATGACTCCTCCCCGCCCGATCCTGGAAAGACAGCTCGCTGAACTCATGTCCAAGATACGGATGTCAAAACGTTCATTGGATGTTATGTATGACAAGGTTGCAGTCCTTGAGAAACGACTCCAGTATTCTGAGGATACATACTCAGATATTTCTGCATTGCCGATGGAGATTCTCGGAATGGTCTTTAAAGAAGTGAGCGGACGGGCTTGCACAGGGGACTTACCGCTCTCGGAAGGTTGCGTACCGGGGTGGTCGATGACAAGACCTGAACTCTCGTTATCTCATGTCTCAAAATACTGGCGGGCGATAGCCATCGGAACACCGTCGCTTTGGACGTATATCCGCCTTTGTGTCAAGCAGCCCGCCGATCTGGTTGACCTATATCTCTCTCGTTCCCGAGGCTTGCCATTGGATATTACTTTTCGGCAACATTTCGTTTGTGGAATTCACTCACGACAAGCCTATCCCGCCGATTATTCGCGTATCACTGCCACCATACTCAATCATATACATGTCTGTCGTCGTTTGGAAATACGCACTAATATCTCTGTTCCGGAGCTCTTGGAAGGCCTTGGTCGCAGCCGTGCACCTCTACTGGAGGAGATTATTCTTTACCATCCATCTAGTGGTGTACGAGAGTCCACGTTTTCTTCTTCGTCATTTCCGAAGTTGGCGCACCTCGAGCTCGGGGAATTGGTATCGATTTTGACCATGGTGCCAACCTACGCCCTCACCTCCCTCACTTTGATGGGGCTCCCGTTATTCGGCCTTCCTGCATCGGCTTTCCTTGACTTTTTGTCTGGACTACAGTCCCTTTCCCGCCTTACGCTTCTCGACGAAGTCGTCGATTTCAACCGTTTGCATCCGACAGATGCCATTCAAATGCCTTCACTGCGTTTCTTGATGCTCAAACCGGGTCCTGACATCTCACGAGCATATTTGACGGGGCTCATGGAGATGATCATGACTCCGGCCTTGGAGCAGCTTGTCCTTGATTTCACCGATGTCGCATCGCCGAGAGAAATTCAGCTATTCTTGCGGCATCTCAAGCGGGAGTCACCTCGATTCCTCTCTCTTCGCGATATCACTATTAATAGTTCATTTGATGGGTTTGATATCGCTAGCGCACTGGTACACGCCGCACCCAACATCGAATGCCTTGCTCTATCCAGGTATAATGTGGATTCGGTACTGTTATTTCTCACCCATGACGCACGACGTGAAGCATTCTCAAAGCTTCATACATTACATCTCGGAAGCCCGCATTTTGATTGGGATGTTTTATTGCACTTTCTGCAGAAGAGAAAGTTACTGTGTCGACCTTTACGGCATTTAGATTTCCAGGGGTTTGAAGGTCCAATGGGGACAATTCTTGATGGTCTCTTCGGAAAGTTATTAGAAGCTTGTCTTTCTGTCTGAATATGTTGTAACACGTATAGTTCTGAGTGTAGGTTTTGGTAATAGGCCGAACGTAGGTTGGCCGTCACGGGGGTCACATCATGCGTGGGTGACAGTACGCGAGCGTGACTGGTGCGCGCTGAAAGTTGTCTTTGTCGTTACTCATGGCAGACACAAGTAAAACACTCACCAACTCTGCCCATGAGCCCGGATATACGTGCATTACTTTTTCGCGGGATGGAAAGTGAGCTGACTTTCATCTGTGCCAGTACAATTTTCTGATGCTACCATGGATCTTCCTGCCACAAGGCAATCGTACACAGGCGGTTCAGATAGCTTGGTACGAATATGGCAAATGGATAAGGACCAGTACCAGGAACCAGAAGTCGCATATGAGGCTGATGAAGGAATAACAGCTATCGCATGTTCCGTAAGTTCTTTATTGTCGTAAACTGTTTCCTCTGACTTTCAATGTCCAATCGTGTTTGCTCTTGTATCGCATCAGAATGAGTGTTGGTTGTCTGGAAGCAAAGACTCCGAGGTGCGCAGTTACCTTCATGGAAAACCCGACCTCCAGGGGTTGGTAATGAATGCGGCTGGTGCATGTATTCGGGCGGTTGCAGTCGATCCTGCAGGGAAACGGATTGCCATTGCGACGGAGTACGCATGTCACTTATGCTAAATCGTTTGGCTGCTAATGACCTTCAGTGAGACATCAGTGAAGATCGTGGAGCTAAATGAGGTTACCAATGTCCAAATCTTAACTGGCCACAGGAAATGCGTACGAAGATTGACATGGCATCCCTCAGGTACCCTCCTTGTTCGTGTGTTTCTATTTGTTCGCTATTGACCACGGACTAATCTATCGTAGACTGCGAGTGGTGCTGATGGTACAATCAATGTGTGGGACGTTTCCGAACGGGAGGCAAGAATCGAGAGGTCCATCGATGGCATCATTCCGGCAGTAGCAGACACCGAGTAATCCTTTTTTTTCAGTTGTGTAATTCTCCTGCTGAGCGGCGGCAATTCAGGTCATCCGAATTCATGCATGACTGTTCTGCAGTTTGGCATCCATCTGGGCAGTATTTCTTTGTACCGTCTAGGACCCATGGTATGTATGATCTGTCTCCTTGGTTTAACCACTGAGCAGTATTTGGCGTAGAAATCGTCGCGATCTCTCGACCGAATTGGGACAAGGCTTTCAGTCTTTCAGACCCAAATGCAACAGGCGCCATAACAGCGCTCGCGCTCTCTTTCAACGGGGTATATCTTGCGAGCGCTTGTAAAGACGGCGTCTCAGTCTGGAGCACTCAAACGAAGCATGTTCTTTGGAGGTGAGCAAAGTGTGTATAGAACCAGAAAGTCTACATTATTGGGTAGACATCCAGGTTCGCCCGATGCATCGATTACACAAATCGCATTTTCGCCATCTCAGAATCTCATTGCATGGGCAGATACTGGAGGAATATTGACTTGGTGGAGGGACCCAATTCCGGCAAGCTCTCCTGACCCTGTGAAGGTGTCTGCTGCGAGTGGTGTGCAGGGGGCTTCTGCAAAACGTAGATCTACACCAACATTATGGGGGGAGGATCCGGTCAACGGGGTTCATGATGGACCTGTGACCAAAGACGACTATGGAGACGACTGGATAATTGATGACATTGGCATCGGTGTCGAAGATGAACGCGGTGAGAAGCAAACACGGGATGGGTTTGTGAAAGAAATGGGTATGATCATTGGAATAACTTGTTTATACTTGCTAAACATACATTTTCTAGTGAGCATTACAAAAGCACAGCCAGCATTCCAGCCAGGATCAACGCCGATGGAAGGGAAAAAACGCTACCTTGGTAGGCATTATTTGTGCACAAAAGCAGTTCCACAATTCTTGCCCTCATAGCATACAATATGGTTGGATGGATTGATGTTACGGACCAAGACACGCATCACATAGTCAACATTGGTTTCCATGACCTCTCGGCGCGCAAGAGCTATCATTTCTCAGATCCTTTTAAATATGATATAGGGTATCTGGGTGAGTACATAGATCTCCCGGTCTCTCTCTGTTGATAAGCGCCGCTCAGGTGAACGTGGCGTGCTTCTTGCTTGCCCTCCCGAGCAAGAACATCCCGCGCAGGTACTTTACAAGCCCTACGGAACATGGTCGTCTCAGGGTGATTGGAGCTATATCTTTCCTTCGGGTCAACACGTCCTTGGTCTAGCTGCCGGAGGAGAACGACCTATGCATTCATTGCGAGATACCTCATCCTCCGGTGGAGATATCCAGGGTCAAGGAAATGTTGTGATTGCCAGTAGCGCAGGAGACCTTACGTTTTTGAGTGGGTCTGGTCTTGAACGCATCGCGTTAGGTCTGGAAGGCGAGTATGTGACCATGGCTGCCGGTGAGGAATACGTGATAGTCGTACATAGGCCAGGCGCGACTACGATTGATGGTGAGTAGTTATTATTTCCATGTCGCATGGCGTGATTCAGGCATTTCTTCCGTAGGCTCACAAGGGTTGATGGCAACATTAATATCATTTGATGACTTCGAGGTGCTCCAAGCGAAACCACTACCAATACCAAAAGGTCATCTACTTAAATGGATTGGAATAACCTCCGAGGGGGTACGTTTTGCGACCATCATCACTTGGACACAGTGACATGTTTATGGTAGGCTCCGGCAATATATGATTCCGCCGGATTCGTTCATATTATGATCAACTTTCGGCGACCCAGCCGTGCCACCTGGGCACGCTTGCTAGATACAAACACGCTCGAACGTAAGCAAGGGAAGGACGAGTCGTATTGGCCCGTTGGTTTATCACAAGATACTCTGACATGTGTAATCTTGAAGGTACGTATCTTGGTTCCTATGCCTTCAGTGGCGCCTATCTTTTATCATAGGGCAAACAAGAGCATCCAGGCTTTCCGAGACCACTTACGCAAGAACTGCCTGTTAGACTTCCTTTTCGAAGTAAGGATCTTGTGGAATTCCCGATCGAAGAAAGGTATGCTATATCATATTATACTTTCTGCTTTTTTCTTATATGTGCATTGAAGACTTGCTCGAGAACGAATGCATATTAACCTAGCCCGTGACGCCATTGGTGACGAACTGACGTCGTCCGAGTTGGATAAGCGAGAAATCGAACTTGATAAATTGATCATAAAGCTCATCCAAGCCGCTTGCAAAGCGGATAAAGCACCTCGTGTCCTGGAACTAACCAGGCGTTTGCACTTCACACATTCTATAGCGGCTGCAAGTCGGCTCGCGGGGTTCTACAAACTAATTGGCCTTCAGGAGAAGATCGACACGATCAAGCAGTGGCGCGAAGAAGAACCAAGCCCCGCAGAGGAGGCAAGGGAACGGAGACGTCGCCTTGAACAGGAAGATGTCTATATGGAACGGCCAAAACTACTGCAAAACTTCGACCCTCCTCCAAAAATCGAGAGGCCCGGTTTAGCGCGCTCAGCGGGAGTCATTGAACATTCAGAGTTCGCTGGGTCGAATACAACTGCCGGACTGCTGAATGCACGACATGCTCCAATAACCACGTGTTCGGCCACTCCTGATGTTAAGAGGAAACGTGATGAGCTGGACGATCTTACATGTGTCGATGCGGATGCCAAGCGCCGGGCAGTTGGTGAAACTGACACAAACATTTTTTCTCCCAAACGTAAGCAGGTTGTTTCGACAGCCATTAAAGCTGTGATCGAATGATGACTAGGGGATAATCCTTTTACTCGCAAGTCGGTTGGGGACCACAAGAAGAATCCCTTTGCACGAAAACCCGAGTTCGCCAAAGCAATTCAGAAGAGCGAGAGCTTCTTTAACAAGGTGGAAGCCGTTGAAATTGAGCAAAATAACCAACGTGCGCCCTTTGCTTATGTTAACTTTACCAACACCCGAGTTCTACTCAAACACATCCAGGTAATGCGAACAAGAAAGGGAAGGAAAAGGAGAAGAGGGAGTTGTCTAAGCAGACAACCCTGTTTGGGCTCCCTTTGAAGCAACCAAGTGATAAGAAGGGAAAACCGCAGAAGAAGCGAGAAAAATCGGACAGCGGGGCGAGTGATATCGTAACATCAGGACCAGTTCCTCGGCCTCAGGTTCCAGATGATGAGATGTCTGAAGTACCTGCCTCATCAGAAGCCGCTACTCTGGTGGAGATTCAAGGTAGCGATGAGGCCCCTACAGAGGAAACCCAGCCAATTGAAGAGGATGAAGTCTCGATAGAATGGGAGGCAACCCCACCACCGTCCCCCTCGATGAATCCGATATGATAGGCGTCGAGTTCAATACTGTGTAGTCCATGCTTACAAGGTTCTTCGATCGAATTCGTGGCGTGAAGGTGCAGTAGCTTCCCGCACAAAAGGTCTGCCCGACAGGAGCCATTTTTTATCTGCATGCTTCCATCACCCTCCCCACGATGTAGGTGCAGATGTCTTTCATTGACAAGCTTTCAGTGGCATCGACTTGCAGTTGAAAGGCAGGCTTAGCATGCATTTGACTCACAAACATAGGAGGCTGCTACTGCTGTATTGACGTGCATCGAATCCGGATGACAGACGGGAGAATACGGTTATGATGATCTGAGGGCGCGAGGATCGATTTGCGCGGTCAAGGTCGATTATGAATGGAGAACGCGATCAGCGTGCCTGACGTTGGCAGCGTCGGGATTGTTGCGAGTTGATCCGGGGAGCCGTGCCGTGGGGACGCGAGTCTTTCCGCGTGAAAAGGATCACACTGGTAGGTAAGGGGAGGTGGACATGTCATGGGACCTGGCAGGGTGACAAGTTGCGGGAGGGGTAAAGTGGTCGGACCTGCAGGTTGGTCTGGAGGTGGTTGAGAGTCTACAAAGTGTTGATGTCAAGTTGATGAGATTGGCAACGATCCGTTCGCACGCCGCGTGCAGACTTGTCAGAAAAGATGGGCCCTGCTGAAACTAGTTCAGTGCTTCATCGCTGGCAATAATCACCATACCGTACCGACCTCCATCATGTCCTTATCCCCAACTGCTACGGCCTCAAATAGCTCAGACATCCCCTCAAAGCGACGCCGAACTGACAGCATAACGCAAATCAATAGCCAAGTTGCCGTTCAGCAGAATATGACCCAGTTATCTCCAGAGGGATTGGCCCTTCCTCCTCAGCCACCCGCCCACATCCCAAAGCGTGGCGCTAGGGCTTGCACCGCTTGCAGAAAGGGTAAAAACAGGTGTGAAGGAGAGGTCAGTTATCTGAGCGGCACTCTGTACCGTCCCGCTATTAACCCTCTGGCCCGACCTCTCCGCCGGCCCGGCATCATCTCGGACAGGCACCCTGTCGTCGCTGTCAACTAAGTGGTACTCCATGTATCTTCGAGAAACCAGAGAAGAAGACTGTACAGCCCATCACTACTGCCAGCGTGGAGTAATACTGTGTATTTATCGTGTAAATTTTCCGTCCTAACCTCCATCAAATAGGCGCCTCTCTCGTCTCGAGGGCCAGTATCTGGTAAATCACAATGGCTCTATCACTGGTTATTCTTAGTAGAGTAATCCTGATCTACAGGTCATGCAGAGCCAGATGATTGGCATGCAGTCATCCTTGGACCGCATATTGTCTGCGGTACAAAGTCAAGCTCAATGCATCAACCAGCAAGCCAGCTACACCTCAGACGTAGGACAAGCATCCAGCCATACCGCTGGTCCCTCATTCACCCCTCGAAGTCGGTATGTTGGATATATTTAGGTCTGGGGTGACCGATTTATTTGCCATTCAAGCTTTCCTCCCCTCCCTGGCTTTGCGCCACCAGTATGTCTAGTCGGTCTTTCGCAGGCAGGTATAGCTTTAACTTTAACTACGTATACAGCCACACAAATATGCCACGTATGGAATTGTCCCGAGCACCACTGCATCATCGGAAGACGAATCTGAAGATACCCTCCCTCGCGCTACACTTAATGCCCCTATAGAAGCTCTTCAAGGGTTGGCCAATGCAGCTGCAGAGGCAGCCGCAGCGCCTTCTACCACGCCTCCCATGTGTGTTGTCTTCCGTGAAGTGTGTATAACCTTTACGACTGAGCTGAATTTAGTGTGAAGAAACGGCCAAGAGCAGAGCCAATCCCAAGGAATGCATTTCCACACGTCATCGAAAAGGTAGGAATTAGCTCCTTCAATTCTCACAGCACTCTAATGCGCCTGCTTCTCAGGAGCTCGTACCCGAAACTGAAGCCAGAGAACTATACCACATGTGAGGTTTTTTTTTCAGGTACCTTCTTACTCGTGTTGATCTTATACAGTTTCTTTGCTGGTTGTCATCTGTTTATTCCACTTTTTGATCCAAGCTATGATACGTTTGAGAGTTTAACGGAACGCTCACCGTGGACCTTCGATGCCATTCTCGCAATTGCCTCTAAGATTCGCAGCGGGAATGCATCTCTTAGCCCTACGTTTTACAAATGTTTAGAGGAGGCACAGGGCATTGCTAGATCCTCACTGTTTGGTCCTATAGTGCGGAAAGAAGCAGTGATGGGTGAGTAGCAGCCTCATTTATTGTGGTTTGTAGATAAACGCTGCCCCGCAGGGATGTTGCTTCTTGCCGCCTGGAGTACGAACGGATGGCTCCCAAGTGGCCATGCCATGCGCATGGCACTGGATCTCGGTCTGCATCGTGCGCTTGAAAAACTCGCTGATGAGAAAGGCAAACAACGTTCCGAAGAAGAAGAGAGGGACCTTGGTACGTTGCGTGGGATCTCCTTGGTGTATTGAGTTCAGTTACACGGTGTATTAGTTGTGTCTGCGCGGATCTGGTTGTGTCTTTACTGGTTCGATCATCAGTGGGTCCCTTTCAACGAATTCGTTATTCAGCGTTGGCCTGATCGCGTATCAGAATGAGCTTGGGGACAGGTCGCCCCATTGTTCTACGAGATGAATGCTCTATCAAGCATTGTCGTCTTCTTCTCACGCATCCTATGGCGTCACCCACTGATGTTCGTCTGGTCTCTCTGGTGGAGCTGATTGCTCAGAAAAGTTTGTCCTACTTCGTCACTCTCGTGTCACTTGTGTCCGACATGTCATCACAAAGCTCAGATATATGAAACACTCGCACCTTTGAATGGAGAGGTCAACCATAACACGCTTGCATTTATCCGCAGAGCCAACGGTGCCCTTGATAAATGGTGGGCAGATTGCGATGAACTACATCGTATGTATTTCGTTTCTTGCGTAGGGCTCGCCGTCACTTTGTTTAGGTCAAACCATGGACGAAGAGTCTCTCCTACGCAAGATCCTCGCTGGAGAGCTTCACTACGCGAAGCTTTGGCTGGTTTGTGTGGCACTGCGTGGAGTATCGTGGGACAAGATGCCGTTCGAACAGCGCGAACTCGCCTTCCAGGCCAAAGACGCCGCGTTCAACTGTCTATCCGTCTTTCTAAACTCCACCGCATATCGGTATGTCACGAGAGTTGGATCGTCTCAGTGGATACCGAACCATGATACATTGAAGGGCCGCTCTCCGATATGCTGTGCACGACAGCCTCGTTACGCTGGCTTTCTCGGGGCTTTTCTTACTTAAAATGGCCAATCTTTTCCCCGCAGAGCTGGATTTACCGGCGATCATGTCCCAGGTCGAGCAGTTGGCACAATTATTAACCGGCGTTGCAGCAGAACGGTCAGCTTTACAAGGCTGTTTGTTTCGTAAATACATTCTCTGACGGCGTAGAGCACCCAGGTATGCCCTTACGTTGCGGATCATGCTTGCGAACCTTCGCAGAAAAATAGGCATGCTACCGGGAATCACCGCACCCATCCAAAACCTACCTCCCCCGTTACTGCCGGAAGGTATGGTTGGCCCATATGTCGATGCACACGCCATGGGCCCACCTCCGTTGACGATGGAAGAGCTCGGGTTTTCTTGGCCGGGTGACCGAGGTATGTTTAACCCTTCAACAATCCCGGCATGGATACAAGAACACGTGAGTGATTCTCTCGGCATTGAGGTCGAGCCTCACCGCTTGGTCATTCCTCATTCCAGAGTCTCAAGGATCTCGGCCTTCCCGTCAATGGCTCAGATGGCATCTTTTTGAATATGTATGGGCCGAACGGTTGGTCCGGAGAGTTTGCACCTATGCCCGAAGCTTGGTGATTATCATCATCAATTTCTTTTTTTGTACGAGTAGGGCGGCGTCTCTCTTGTGCGATTTCATACTCATCCAGAGGCAGCCACCGGCATTTACTTGCATCGCATGACTGTTGCGTGAAATTAGCACACGATGATTCAACGTCACATATTTATTCGCATCACTCGGTTTTTGATTTTCGAATATCCTGCTTTCTTTACCATGGTGTGTATCGTTATACTGGTTTGCGACGCCCGTGTCTTTGCTTCGGAGAGCTATGGCTTGCCTGAGAGTGACGCATCGACTAGCTGAGCAATTTTGCAAAAACGAACGGGAAATACATTTTTGGGAAGGTAATAGGTACACGGCCTGTGCAGCGGCGGGAGGATGCGGAAGACGTTCACTCGTCGTCTTCATCGCTGTCATGTTCTTGAAGGAACTACAACCATCAGTATGACTTTGAATGTAAACTAGGGGGCGGAAACGATATCGTGCCTTAACGAGCGCTTCGGTGCTCTTGAGGAAGTGTTGCCTCCCTTGATGTTTGGATCCTTTCTGATACCAATAAATGATAGCCTGGTCCGAAATGCAGTCCTTGTTGTATAGGACCTGCACAGGATGATGAGAATCAATGCAGCGAATACAGCAGAATACACATGCCTTGAGAATCTGAGGGAAAGCCTTGATGATACGTGTATCCTCGTAGCAGTGCACTTGAACCTGGTTGATCAAGGCAACTTCGACCTTGGGTCCTTTGCAGAAAGCCTCAAGAATGGGAGAGAATTTCTATCCAACGTGCTATATTTAGGAACTGGTGGGCATCAACGATGCAATCAGGCGACGTACCCCCACTTCACGCAGGGCAAGACCCTCTATCTGGTCTGGCCGGGCATTCCAATCTACGGAAGCCATGAGGCCCTGCCAGATGCACTGAATCAACTCTGTGTCTGGGAGTGGTCGCTCCTCCAGTTTGCCCTGTATCGCTGAAATGATCTAACCCCCATGACCCGATGAGAGATTTCCTGGGCCCAAACCTAGAATACACATACAATTTCGGCGGACTCTCCATGCTCGGAAAGGCCCTTAAGTTCACCTACGATACCCTCTTTCGCGAGAGAGTATTGCTTCTTGGTATACCAATCTGCTACCTGGGAAAGACCTTCTTTCCTGAAGAATTCGTCAAGAATTTTGGGGTCACGACGGTTGGGGGGAAAGAAGAGAAGAAGGTCCTTGATGCTCCCGCGTTTGAGAGCGAGGGAAAGATGATCCATGGATTGGTCCGTGAGGTAGGCGCGGAATATGATTGCGAGGACAGCAACAGATGCGTCTGGGCTGGGAGGTCACGTGGTGAGTTCGATGGCGCAATGGACGAGTCACCCACCATTTTTGACAAGCTGGTCCTTGGTGAGACTCTGCAAGCACGTCGTTCCTGCGATGCCCTGGGAGAGAAGGAGACCGATGGTGATCGCGAGCTTATCGCGCTGCTCGAGGGACCAGCGGTTGATGTACTGCAGGAGACTGGGGAGAGTTTGCTCTTCGAGAGGTCTCTGAAGATATTTGTATCTAAGAAAGATGTGATGTTCAAATGGCGGACGGGACGGGAGGCAAGCTGTGCAGACTGACCTTCTGATGAGTTTGTTGAGCACCTCGACGTACTTCTTCAGCTCGTCGACCTGTGCGGGATCCTTTGCATTGAAGATGGTGAAGGGAGATGTCGGCGCAGTACCATCGATGTATGTACCGCCGGGCTGGATGAGGCCGCCGACGAGGATGATTTCGAAGAGGGCCTCTGCATATTTCAGAAACTCGAGTGTGGATCCAGCTTGTACGAGCTTTGCGGCAAACGAGTCAAAATCGTTCTCTGGGACGGTTTCGAGGTGTTTGTAGAGTTGGTCTCTGAAGACTGGGGGGCGATGAGCGCAGATCGGGGCAAGTTTTGGGAGTTTACCAGAGGGTTCGTGTTTTGCCTGGGCCTTTACTGCGCCTTTTCTTGCCTTTATCTTGACCCCCTGCAACGAAGGTTTTGCAGCGGCGGATTGCTGAGACATGCACCCTGCGTCGGCGATATCCGATTCCGAATTATGTATGTATGTACACACCCCGCACGTGCCTCACTCTCACTCACTCCATGGCCACTCCTCGCTTCTCCGATTCCCCCAACGCCCGCTCAAGGTCTATCACCACCGCAGATGGCCTCGATACCTTCGGCGTGCGTTCACTCCATAACAGACGCGCGACCCGCTCAACACCCGTTTCCTAGATCCTCAACCAGCACTCTATCGGAAACACAGCATTCCAAGTCGGCGTGTCCGAGGACAAGGGCACGCGCAGGTACATGGAAGACGCCCATTCTTTCGTCGTCGATTTCGCAGGCGTCAGGGGCCAAGGCTTTTTTGCGGTATTTGACGGTCATGCGGGCAAACATGCAGCCGAGTGGTGTGGCCAGCACTTCCATGAAGTGAGTGCCACCGCCCGTGTCGTTGCGCGCCCTGATCTCGTTCGGCAGTACTTTCTCGATTCCTTGCGCACCTCTTCATCGACCACGATCCCCGACATCCTCAACGAGACCTTCCACAACGTCGACAGACGTATATCGCGTCTCTGCGAAGAATCAGACGGAAAGATTCACTCAGGCTGCACTGCCGTGACTGCATTTCTGCGGATAGAGGACGCAGACGGCCGGCAATCCTTCCTTATGCCCCCGATTCCCCCACGCCGATCCGCTACAATCCCCAGCATAGAAGATGGAAAAGGCTCCAGGAGTGGTTCAGAATCCCCTGTTGGAGACTCGGGGGAAGACGCATCAGCGTCTGACAAGACGAGCAAGAAGGATAAGAAAGCCAAGAGTCCATCGCCCACGAACCGCCTTGCTCGTGCCTTGAAAAGTCTCGGTGGGACGGGTGGTTCGCCTCCACCCTCCCCAAGTGGCCCCTCCCCAGCCCAAACAAATCACGCATGTACCTCCCCCGTGATCTCACCTCCCCCATCTCTCCGCCGCGTTCTTTACAGTGCTAATGCAGGCGACGCCCGAGGGGTGCTTTGCCGCGCGGGAAAGGCCGTTCGTCTGACATATGATCACAAAGGCTCGGATAAACAGGAGGCCAAACGTATCATGGACGCGGGAGGATTTGTTTTGAGTGGACGTGTGAATGGCGTGTTGGCCGTCACGAGGTCTCTGGGCGATTCTTCTATGAAAGAATTTGTCGTTGGATCCCCGTACACGACCGAGACTCAGCTATGTGACGAGGATGAATTTTTAATCCTGGCGTGCGACGGAGTGAGTCACCTCTGTCATCTCACGTCTATCTACCTCATGCTCATGCAATTTACAGCTATGGGATATCACTGGCGACCAAGGAGCCATCGATTTGATACGAAATATCGTGGACGCTCAAGAAGCAAGCAAATTACTCGTTCAACACGCATTGTCACGACAATCAAATGATAATGTAACTGTTGTCGTTATTCGATTTAAGAATGTCACACATCGGGCCAGTGAGTAGATTGCTTGCACTCGAGCCACCTGCTTTGTGCAGGCCTATTGGATGTATTGATTGTAATATGCCTGGTTTATCCGTTCATATATCTATTTTACTTTTGTAACCCAACTTGGTCTGTACTGTCGTTCGGCTGATCTGTAGATCTGATATCCGAGATTCCGACAATGTAGTAGCTCGTTTACTAATATGACTACAGTGATACACCTGCACTTGTGTCAGCAAACTTTTTATGAGTGACAGCAGGTAACAACAACACTTTCGTTAGATCAGACTGTACCATTCGACTTGTAACTACGTATAAAAATATTGTAACACCTCCAAGAAGCATCAGAAGTGATTGCAGCATGGTCTCGAAACGAGGCAGTGGAATCAAGCACATGTACATACAGTGGCTCAAAAAAGTGTCCCAATGTTGGATAGTGTTGTATTTTGTAAAATAACTACAACAAATAAAGACAAACACTTGCAGGGTCACTGGTAGCCCTAACCCCTTACAGCATTATTGCTCCC
>JBBPUL010000682.1:0-12556 GCA_038094675.1 Spongispora temasekensis | reverse complement strand
AGCCCCCGGGGCCCCCCCCCCCCCCAAACAAAACCCCTCACATTAAAATATCAACGAGACGCGGGCGGTTTTTTTTTTTTTTTTTTTTTTTTTTTTTTTTTTTTTGGCGATGTATAGTACGATGAGGATGGTTGTGTCTGTCTGTTTTAATTCATTTTTTGACTTTTTGGATGCGAGTGAGATGAGAGATCGCCGGTCGAAGCCCAGGGTTAAAACAGAGTAAACGAAACGTCCTTGGTAGGTAGTGAGGGAGTCTAGGGTTGCTCAAAAGTGTCCGAATTGTCCTCGGCAGGCTCTTCTATGTCTTCCCCTGCCATCCTGTCCAAATCATCATTGTCTAAACCTGTAAGGTCAGTCGTGGTAATGGTAGAGTGCATTCGGGGATAGTAAGGAATAAGGCGAAATGCCGCGTATCACAGCTTTGAGACTGCCCCATCCAACTCGGCCAAAAGGTAGGATCCTCTGGTTGTCCTGCGAAGGACGACCATCGGCCTGAGATACCTTGGCTTCATCTTTCGGTTCAGCTCCTTCTCTATGCGCGTGTTTCACACAAGGACGAGGCTTTCCGCGCGAAAGTCGAAGTTCTTGATCTGATTTTTAAATGCAGCTTCGAAGTGTTTGATAGAATCGAACCGAGCCTTTCAAACTCAGTCTGCGATGGCTGCAAGGTCATCAGGCCTCTTCTGCAGCTGCTGAGCATGCCATGTGACAAGGCCGGTTGGTGATAGGGGGTCGGCATCTAAAGGGGGAATGAGGAACGTTGCCTCAGTGAGATCAAACAGGAAGAGGGGCTCAACGCCATGAACCATGAAATAGGATGAGAGCCCGGTCGACTGAAGCACTGTAATGTGCTCGGCCCAAAATACTGAGTGCACGGCAGTATGCCAGCACAATTCCCTCCCCTCGGAGGTTTTAATGATGGCCTCCCAGATATCGTAATGACGCCGTTCAACCACCCCATTCGCTTGGGAGTTATAGGGGGAGATGCAGATGTGCCGAATGTGGTAGCAGTCCGCGAGGACATCTAGAGTGAAAAGAAAGGCGGGGCCATTGTCAGTAACAATTTCCGAGATGGGGCCCCAACGGCAGAGGATATCTTCGAAAATAAAAGAAGCAAGCGCGGTAGCATTCTCAGACCGCAACATATGCCACTCTGGGTAGGCGGTCAAGGCACACCGAGCTTGGACGATGTATCGGTAGCCACCTGAACAGGGCATCAACATCATGTCCAAGTGGGCCTTGTGAAAGAGACCACCGATGATCGGTACGGTGGGGGGAATATGGAATCGATTGTTCTGCTGAATCTGGCACTCGTGGCAGGTGCGCACAAATCATTTGACATCGTCGACTAACATCGGCCACCAGAAGCGCAGGAGCAAGCGCGTCTGAACCATGAAGACACCCTTGTGCCCGAGGTCATTGTGAGCCTCTCTAATCAGTTCGTAGCGACGGTGCTCAGGTGCGACTAGCTGATGGCGGCCATGTGGTTCCTGACGCCAAAGGGGGCTGTGGAGGAGGAAGAATTTCGTCGCCGAATTGATGAAGGTTTGGAACTCTACATCGGAAAGGTCAGCGAGGCGCTCGCAGGACTCGAGAAAGTCACAAATCTGACGAATCTGGACTTCCCGAGCTGCGGCCTTGGTCGAACGCGGTATAGTAGGCAAGTCTAGCGGGGCATCTGGCTCGGTAGAAGATGAAGTAAAAATAGAATGGTAAGGCAGGTGTGAAGAAAGAGGTGCAGAGTCCTTGGTAAGGGGTCTAAAAATTGAAACGCTAGGGCCCGAACGTGAAGAAGGCACAGCATGTACCACGGAGTCCCGAGGAGCGGCTTAGTCATTAAGCAATGTGATTGCAAATGAGTACGAGTCATCCAGCCATTCCTCGACGTCATCATCTGTTATGACAGGCACGGGTAGCGTCAGCCGTAGACTCAATGCGCAACCTAAAGCTGCGAGACAAGGGCGAGGGGCGTAGGTCCTATGTGTAATACACAGAGACTAGTCACTACTCCACCTAGGCGAGTATGTAGCGATGTCGAAGACGAGGGCAGAGTATCCTCGAGCGAAGACGCTGCAAGGCCAAGTGGTACGAGGGGAGAGCAGAGGGGAGTGAGAGGGTCAAAGATGCAATAGATTGCTATCTCGAGTAGGCTCAAGCTAGAGATACATTGCATGTGCTACTCTCTATTTATATGTAAAGAGTCCTGCGCACAGACCAAGCAGTGCTACAGCTCGATAAGAGAGAAACCCAAATGTGGTGACTGGAGATAAGGGGAACGAGTCATGCATAGCGTGAAACGAGTCAGAAGGCTGTGTATGATAGAACTACATGGAATGCCATGGAACACATGAGTCACAGATAAGCGATAAGGAAATGCACAGCCGGGAACGCTGACTAAGTGAAGGGCTGTACATGTTTTAAGTAATACAAAGCAAAAGAGAGTGAAAGAACAAAAGAAAAGGGGCCAATCGTAACATTACCCCCTTAGTAGGGTCGAAACCCTAGTGAGACCTCTTCACAAACCACGGCAAGAGCCGACGGGTGATCCGCACATGTTGCTTTCTCTGACTGAATCGAAGCAGAAGTCGTTGTCCTCGTCTAGTGCTGGTGGGGATCGAGGTGGAGGTACCGGAAGCACGCGGCTAGAGCGCTGAGAGCGGGTGGAAGTACGGGAGGTGTGGGACCAAAAGAAACCTCGGGAGTGGTGAGAGCTGTGAGAGGAAGCTGAGGAAGAGGAGGATGCGGGCAGGGAATGACGGTTGCAGAAGGGGCAAGCGGCCTGGATGTGACCGGGGAAGCGGCAACGACAGAATGGGCACGTGTAGTGGGGGCAGTGAATTCGAATGTGTCCAAGCCTGTGACACATGAAGCATGAATCGCGGTATCAGTTGTGGTCACTTGGGCAGGGTAGGTCTCCCTGCAGGATACGATGTTGGACTGTGGCCTCTTGAATGCAATCAAAGCGGGCTTGGAGAGCGTCAATAGCTAATGCTTCCATGGGGTTGATGGGGGAGGAGGAGGCGCTAGGTGTTTCATTAACCGTGGGGACCGAATCACGAATGATCTTGGAGGGTGAGGGTGAGGGGGAGCGAAGGGTGAAATCTCTGATAGAGATGTTGGAGGGGACCGTGACTGCGGTGGTTTCTCGGAGGTATCTGTCAACGTCCTGGATGAATTCTAGGTATCCCATCTGATGGGCGAGGTCGTGAATATGTCTCATGGCTTGGGAGTGAATGTTTCGTATGGATGCTCCAATGAGGGCGGTGCCACGATGGTCATTGCCAATGAGGGATTAGAAGAGATGAGGGAGTTGCTCCAGTTGGAGATAGAGCATAAACAGGAGGAAGAACAATGAAGAGGGGTTGGTAAAGGCGGAAATCCCCGTGAACATGTGGGGATCCGTGAGGAATTCGTGGAGCGCGCTGCGCTCATCGTTGGTGGGGTCAGAGGACCTGAGGGTGTGGGCGTGGATAGGGATGTCTACAGAGATCATGGGGGTTGGGGTGTCGGCGGGCGGCTCGAGGACGGGGATGGTATATGTACTATGTAGTGCTTGGGCTAGGAGGAAGACTGTCCATTGCCAGTACCACAGCATCCTCATGATGAGGAGTGTCGGCCAGCGACAGAGAGGGGGTGCATGGCGGTGAAGAAGGATGATCCTCCATAGGAGGTACTGAAATAGACAGGGATGAGGGAGACGAGAGAGATGTGGTAGAGACATTGGTGGACATGCTAAAAGAGAAACAAAGAGGCGAGGGGGTGAAGACGATGGAGGGCGTTGTTGGGCAAGGAAGCTATTGCTTTGAGGGAGGGAAGGCCTTCGGATGAAGGTTCTTATATTCCCCCAAGGCGGACTTTGCATTTTTCAGGTTCCGTTCAGGGACCCATGAGTCTTCTTCCATGGTATAGCCCTTCCATCAGATCAGGAACATGCAGGAACGAGGCATTCCTCTGTGGCATAGGACTTTTTCGATTTCATATTCCTCTTTGCCTTCTATTAGCTCCGGGGGTGGGGCTGGGAAGTTCAGGCCGTGTACGCTGTTTTCACGATAGGGCAATAAGAGGGAAGCATGAAACATGGGGTGAATCTTCTATGTCACCGGGAGTTGGAGTCTGTATGTCAGAGGAGATAGGACGTCCATGATAATGAAGGGTCCTTCTCTTTTGGGTGTGAATTTGAGGTTTGGGATGCGGCGATTGAGGTTCTTTGCCTCTAACCACACCTTGTCTCCTTTCGTAAATAGGGTGAATGAGCGACGTGTACGGGATTCCATCACCTGGCGTGCGAGTTCATGGGTGGCGAGTGCCTCATTCCTTGCTGTGGTTAGTGCCTTGAGGCATTCTTCCAGGGCGGGAAGTGGCGTTTCCACAAGGACCATGGGGAGGGCACGGGGTTCGAAGCCGTACATGAGGTAGAACGGCGACTTGCTGGTGACAGAGTGGGGGCAGTGGTTGTGCGTGAATTCTGCATGGGTGATGTGATCAGCCCATGCGGTTGGGTTGTTTCTGCAGAAGATCCAAAGATACGTTTCAACCTCCTGGTTGACTCGTTCCATTTCGCCATCAGATTGGGGGTGGTAGGCGGTGGACAAGGAAAGGTCGTATTTCAGGAGCTTTCCAAGCTCCTGAGTGAAAGTGGATGTGAATTGGGGAACACGATCAGAGATGATCTTGTCATAGAGGCCCCAGCGGCAGTAGACTTTGTGGAAAAAGAGGGTTGCTACTCCCTCGGCGGTGATCTGCTTCCTAGTAGGGCAGAGAATTACCCCCTTAGTAAGCCCGTGGTCAACCACGACCAACAGGCTGTCAAAACCGTTGGATAATGGAAGGTCCATGATAAGGTCGCAGGATACTTGTTGGAACGGGCGCGAGGCGAGGGATTTAATTGGAGATAGAGGAGGGATGGTGGGGTGGGTGTTGGCTTTGTTTTGTTGGCAGAGAGCACAACCTTCGACGTAGCGGCGAACTTGGGTGGCAAGGCCGGGCCACCAAAAGTCATGAGCAACAAGTTGGCAGGTTTTGAGGTATCCAGGATGGCCGGCAGAGGGGTGGTCATGGGCGCGTGCGATGACCGAGAGACGATCTGATTCGGGAACGTAGACGTGATCCCGATAACAAAGGAGATCTTCCTTGAATTGCCAATCAGAGAGGTGGTTGTGAAGGTTAGGGGTGGTGATGGGTCCCTCGAGGTCCGCACGGAGGTGGGTGACAAGTTCATCATTCGCAGAATTTTTGTGGATGGCAGAGGAGAGGACGGAATCGATAACTGGGATGAAGAGGGGTTCAGGGAGGAGGGTAACCGCTTGGTTGTCGGACTCAGACGAGAGTTTGTCTGGGCGGCAAGAGAGAGCATCAGGGCCAGAGAGTAGGGAACCGGGAATGTGGATCATCTTGAGATTGAAGTCTGCAAGGTCGAGGAGCCAGTGCGCTTGTCGGCGGTTGAGGTTTTAGAGTTGACGGAAGTACGTCAGGTTCTTGTGGTCAGTGAAGACCTGGACTGGGTGTTTTGAACCACGGAGATAGTGGCACCAGGCTTTGAGGGCTCGGATGATGGCCAGGAGTTCCCTGTCAAAGATGTCATAGTTTCGCTTGGCTGGGGAAAATGACTGAGAGAGGTAGGAACAGGGGTGCCAGTCTCTGTTCGAATCGGTCTGGAGGAGAATAGCCCTGGTGGCATCGCGTGATGCATCTGTGGCGACCGCGAAAGGTCTGGAGAGGTCTGGGAGGCGGAGGATGGGTCGGGAGAGGAAGAGCTTTTTGAGCTCATCAAAGGAGGTTTGGCATTGGGGAGTCCAAAGCCATGCAGCAGTTTTCTTGGTGAGGTCAATGAGGGGGCGGGTGATGTCAGAGTATGAAGGAATGAAGCGTTGGTAGAAGTTCGTGAATCCTAGGAAAGAGCGCACGTCTTTGACTTTCATCGGGGTAGGCCAAGAAGCGATTCCATCGAGCTTGACAGGATCCATGGCAAGTTCGCCTGGTTTGACGATCATGCCGAGGTATTCCACCTCAGGAGTGGCGAATTTGCATTTGTTGAAGCATAGGTGGAGGTCTAATTCCATCATGCGCTGGAGGACTCGGCGGGTGCGCTCAGTGTGGGATTCGTTATCTGGGGAGAAGATGAGCAAGTCATTCATATAGATGATAAGCCATCCTTCGGTGATCATGTCTCTGAATGAGTCGTTCATGAAATGCTGGAAAGTCGATGGGGAGTTGTTCATGCTGAAGAACATGACCATTGGTTCGAAAAGGCCCTTGTGAGTGATAAAGGCACCTTTTCACTGGTGACCATCCTTGATGCATACATTGTTGTAACCCCATCGGACGTCGAATTTGGTGAAGACATTTGCTCCTTTGAGCTTGTCGACAAGGTCTGAGACAAGGGGCAGGGGGTAGGCGTCATGGATAGTATGTTCGTTCAGGTATCTGTAGTCTTGGCATGGATGAAGTTTGCCGTCCTTCTTCTTAACGAAGAAGAAAGGGGAGGCCTGTGGGGATTTAGAGGGATGAATTTTCCTGGAGCAAAGGTTTTCGTCTAGGAAGGCTTCGGTTGCCTTTTGTTCCTCAGGAGACAAGAGGTAGATTTTCCTGATTTTCAGAACAAAGACTTTAGTGAAGTCCAAGTACTCTGGGGGCAAGGTGACCTCTTGGGTCTGGGTCCCGGCTTTCTCTGCAAATTTGGTTGCTTCGGAGTAGCAGGCGATGGTGGTGGAGGGCAGGATGTATGGTCCTCTTCGGGTGACGTGGTTGATGGAGTAGTGGAGGGTTTGATGTTGCCACTGTTTCTCAGACTGAATGTCCAAGTACACATGTAGGTGCCTGTGGGTCTCGGGGATCATGTTGACACATCAAATCGAAGTTTCCCCAAAGCCTCATAGAGGTGGGGCACGGTAATGAGAGTCGTGTCACTTTTGGTCAGTGACATAGGCATGATAGAGATTCGTGGATTGATCAAGGGCTTCGGGGACAGAGATGGTTTGCTTTTTCCAATCGATTGTTGGATTAGCGAGGCGGAGCCAGGGGAGGCCAAGGATGATGTTTTTCTTGCCGCAGTTCATGAGATAAAAGAGCACCTTTTGGGTGACTCCTTCTCCGACGGAGACGTAAAGCTCAGTGGAAAATAGTATATCTCCATTGGAGTTTGCAGATTGGTCTACGTTGCAGACATGGATGGGCTGTTCTAGGCAGGTTCGAGGGAGACGATGTTTTCGGGCAAAGGCCCAATCAAGACAAGAGATTTCCGCTCCAGTTGATACTAGTACAGGTGCACAAGAAACAAAATGTTGGGGAGGTACTTGCGTCAAAGAAGTCCTCCCTTTCAAAAATCCTTTATTCCCACTACCTCTACATGAAGGTCTTCATCGTCATCTTCGTCTATGAGACCCGGTATTTCTTCTTCAGCCTTGGTGACCTTTCAGTCGGCTTTGGGGCGTGGGGGAAGATCTTTGAAAGTCGGGCATTTATTGGAGAAGTGGCCCGATTTTCTACAGCGAAGGCAGAGACCCTGTTTGAAGCAGCGTTCTTGCTCTTCAGGGGTGAGTTTTGGAATGCCGATAGCATCCACATCCATGGAGTTGGGGTCTTTCTTGCAGAAAGGCTGAGTAGGGCGAGGGACGAAGGTGGGGGTGGAGGAATGCTTGTGCTGGCGGGCAACAAGCTTAGCACGTTTGTGCTGGTCGTCAAGATGAGAGGCATTCTTGATCCAATTGTCAATGGTGGTGGGAACGGTGTCCATGAGGTACACTTTTTCAGAGAGCGAAGAAGGAATGCCCATGGAGAAGTAGTGGCAGATGGTGGCTGCCTCGTTGAGCCCGGCCAGGCTAACCTGGTTGTGGAACTCGGAGATGTACTGATTGAGGGATGGTTGGAAAGTCCCATCGTGTCGCTCGTTGACGCGATAAGTGGCCAACCAGGTCAAAGCGTTGGCGGCAGTGTTGGGGCTCCCGAAGTGAGCCTTGAATTCCTTGATGAAGTCATTCCAGGACCTTAGGGCCATGTTGGTTCCTCGCATGCTTTTTTCTGTAAAGGTATCTGCCCATGTAAGAGCATTACTGTCATTCATAAATGACAGGGTGAAACCTATTTTCTTTTCATCTGTTGAGTAGATATCGACGTTGACGGCGAGGTATCATAGTACTGAGTGAAGCCAGGGCATGGCATCGCGTTGTTTGCCTGTGAAGGCCTTGGGTTGGGCGAGATGAAGTTCGGTGGGTTTGGAAGACATTGGGGATGGGGGGCTGGGTGGCGAGGGGGGTGTAGTGGTTCCGGAGCTAGGATTAGGGGGTGTAGTGGACCTCCAAGAAGGAGAGGTTACAAGAGGTGGTGGTGGTGGGCGGGGGTGCCACTTCAAAGGTGATGGAGGGGCCGAAATGGCTGCGAACTACAACAAGGGTAGTTGCATTCGAAGAGCTTGAGCCTTTTGTTACGACAGGCGCGGGTAGTGTCAGCCATAGACTCGATGCGCAACCTAAAGCTGCGAGATGAGGGCAAGGGGCATAGGTCCTATATGCAATACACAGAGACTAGTCACTACTCCACCTAGGCAAGTATGTAGCGACGTCGAAGACGAGGGCAGAGTATCCTTGAGCGAAGACACTGCGAGGCCAAGTGGTACGAGGGGAGAGCAGAGGGGAGCAAGAGGGTCAAAGACACAATAGATTGCTATCTCGAGTAGGCTCAAGCTAGAGATACATCGCTTGTGCTACTCCCTATTTATATGTAAAGAGTCCTGCGCACAGACCAAGCAGTGCTACAGCTCGATAAGAGAGAAACCCAAATGTGGTGACTGGAGATAAGGGGAACGAGTCATGCACAGCGTGAAACGAGTCAGAAGGCTGTGTATGATAGAACTACATGGAATGCCATGGAACACATGAGTCACAGATAAGCGATAAGGAAATGCACAGCCGGGAATGCTGACTAAGTGAAGGGCTGTGCATGTTTTAAGTAATACAAAGCAAAAGAGAGCGAAAGAACAAAAGAAAAGGGGCCGATCATAACATCATCATCAGGTGGATTCTCATCAGATGGAGGGCGCCGAGACAGGCCATCAGACCTGGCATGCTTCTCGGCGGGTATGTGCTGAAGCTCAAAATGGAATAATAAAATGCCTGCGATCCAGCAGTTGATGGTCGTGTTCGGCTGTAAGTCAGGATTGTTGATCATCCCTTTGACGTACTTGGCATCTATCTCGACAATGAGGTTAGGAACACTGAAAATAAAAATGCGAACTGCCCAAAGGGCACAAAAAAGACCATAGAGTTTGAGTTTAGCCTGTGAATAATGGCTCTCAATGGTCATGAGGGAAATAGAACTGAACCGATTGAGATAGCGTTTGCCATCATTGCCCTTCTGCGAGAGGATAAACCACGATGACCGAGGTGTCTACAGTGAGGACAACTTTTCACCCTGACTCGTAGTCTAAGCGGCGGAGCGCAGGGGACTTGATGATCTTGTCCTTGAGATGAGTCATTGCTTCAGGTTGTGCATCACCCCATTCGAAGGGGATGCCTTTTTGGGTTAAATTGACGAGTGGCCAAGCGATGGCCACGAAGTCTCGGATGAAGATACGTATGACACTGCAGGTGCTGAGGAACCTGTGAATCTGCGTCAAGGTCTCACACTCGGGCCAGTCCCTAATCTTCTGGACTTTTGCCTCGTGCAGCACTCGGCCTTCGAAAGTGCACTTGTGCCCGACGATCGTTGTGTCCAGGTTGGCGAGCATGAACTTCTTCGCAGAGACGGTGGCATTGACGTTCTGGAGACGTTGCAGAATCCTGTGGACAACGATTAGGTGGTTCCAAATGAATTTTCGGATGCCAGGGTTCTTGGGTATGGTCTCGTAAGTACCATCCGAGTGTTGGTAGCGGGTGGTTTCGGATTTGACCGGTAGGTCGTCAATGAAAGGCATTGTGTGGTGGGGGATTTTGTCCTGCAAAATGAAGGCCATATTGGCTTGATAAACCTGAACGGCGTTAGTGTGTCCCATCAGAAGAGTGGTGAGACAGTGGGGACTGAGGAGACTATTGAACATAGTCATGTCCCGAGACTTGGTGTGGAATGGGCGCTGATCATAGCCAGTGAATAGGTCCATCATCCCGTACACTGTGTAGCCAGCGAATGACTTGGCAAGGTGCTTGATGAAGGGCGGAACCGAGGAGTCACGGACGGTGACCACATTGAGAGGTTGGAGGTCGTGGACGAGGCGGAGCGTCTTGCCATCTTGCTTGAGCATGCAGAACCACCAAGATCGGTAAGTGGTGGCAGAAGGTTCATACACTCCCGAGGCGATTCGGTCTTTGATGATTTGGATCGCTTGATCTCAGGACGACAGGGGAATTGAGATATTGTGCAGTACCCAAGGTATATGGGGTACTGTCAGTATCTTGACGGGCGGGAAGTAGCATTCGTCTAGGCAACCGTGCTCAGCTGGTACCCAAGCAAAAGCTGTCTCATGGTTGCGAACAACCCACTGGATGAGTTTCAGCTCCTCAGGCCACAACGACTTCGCGGGATCGAGGTCGAGCGCATCAGCATGTTCCTATGTGTAACGGTCCCCAGGCACGAAGGCCGGGGGGTTAGTCGGCAAGGGTATAAGACTGAAAAGGGGCTTGGCAGGCAGGCGTCGAATCGGTCGGTATTCCTCACTAAGAGGTCTGATGATGGGCCGAACCTTCTTTGCCGCTAGTTTGTAAGCCAGCGTGTGTGAAACAGGGTCGAAAGAATAAGTCTCAGAAAGTGCAAGAACATGGGGAGGCGAAAGAGAAGACTGCATAGAAGAAAGAAATGAGTATGGAATCACAGAGTCTGATGAAATATGATCCATTCTGAATTCAGCAGCTCAAACGGGAGAAGGAGAGCAAGAGTGGATGAATGCGAACGACAATGGATGTGACACTCCCTGACCTCTCGGTGGATTATCGATGTCTAAAAATCCGACTCGAGTGCATGGTTATGGCTTTTGCATGCCAGCCCCTTTCAGCACCAAGGACACCCATTGGTCCAGGGGCGGGTCGACAGTTTATACATTTTCCCGTTGTTCGGGTTAGTGATGGTGACGGTTGCGCTGCCATCTGGGGTCTCATCGGTAGTGGCGCTGAGGAGACTCATGAATGGTCAGCCGAGTAACATATCGAAGTGGGCTTGTTGCACCACTTGAACCTGCAGGCAAACCTCACCAGCACCAAGGTCTAGGCGAGGGTTCTCGACTACGCCAAGGGTAGCATCAGTGCTAGTGTTAGCATTTGACATGGTTATTATATGATCCGAGCAGACGGGTAGACCGAGTGTCTCCCAAATCCGCTTCGGCATGGCAATGATCTCGGATCCCGAGTCGAGAACCGCTTGGAGGGTTTTTTTGGAACCGACCACTCGTACGTCGATGGATCGAAGGGGAAGGCTATGATGAGCTACAATGAGCCCATCATTGTTGGTGTTGAGCTTGTCGCTCCACTCACACTGAATGGCCTCAGGGTCACAGCCCGAGAGCTCGTTCAACTGGACTGTGTGCATCGCGAGCGGGACGCGCTTCGAGGTGGTCAAATCTTTGAGCTGTCAGCGAACGTTGGTAGCAACCGACAAAAGGTCCTTGAATGGTACCGAGACCGACGTGTCGAGTACTCGGTCCAACACACACTTGGGTGTGGAGTTGTCTTCGAGGGGAAAGGAATATCTAAATTGCCCAATAGGGGCAGTGGGGGCGAAAGCATTAGCTCTGGTAGATGAAGGGGGAACATTACAGGATGCGGGGTTGAATGGTGCGACAGGCAAGGGACATGGGAGAACAGACAAGGAGGCGGGTTTAGAAGACCCAGACGTGGTGCGTGAGGCCTCGACCGCGGGCAAGATGATTTCGTCCACAACCAAGGCTGCCCGAGGCGTGGGGTGAGCAGACCTTCAAATGGGTATTTCTACACCATCGAAGCGAACTCGCTTCCCCTTATCCTTTTTGTCTTGCTGAAAAACTGCGTCAGTATCGGGGAACGAAAGCGAGAGGATTCCTGTCATGATGGAAGATGAAGGTGTAGGAGCGGGGGTCGGTATGACCAGGCGATCTACGCAGTTGTGCAGGCATCTGGTGCCCAAGATTCTGGGAATGTGTTTGCCGTCAGGCATGCACAAGTTGCCATCGGTCCTGCATGCTGCCCGTCCAGAAGCGACATAACTGTCGACGTAGGGGCAAGATCCCATGAAGTGGCTAGGGTCTGCGCAGAATGCACAGCTTCAGGGTGCACTCTGCTGGAACTGTGTGTACTCCTGCTTGATGACAGGAGGGGCAAAGCTGGGAATAGGGGCTGCCAGACATGGGGCCATACTGGCAGGGGCAACCGAGGGGCACACAGAGGAAGGTGCCGGGGGTACCGAAGAACCCCACATGGAGCCTTGCCCGGCCATGATTGCTGAGGCTGCGGTGGATGGGAACTGCGAGGTGGCCATCAGAAAAACTTTCAAGTCACAATTGATTTAGATAATTCTATAACAAATGAAATATAGCAATAGAGGGTTTTGTTTCTTGATATTCATAGTTACATATATTTAGTAATATTAAATAAATACAACT
>JBBPUL010000679.1:0-16084 GCA_038094675.1 Spongispora temasekensis | reverse complement strand
TGAGCTTGGGGGAATATGTTCATATACTGCTCCTCTGCTCAGTGTAGTATTGCAGGTGGAAACTTCACCTGCGAGCCAAGCATTTGGCCTCGTCGCATGTCAAAGACGAGGATATCCCCTCCCTTCCCCCCGGTATAAACGCAGTTCAAGTTCTCGGAGATTTTATGCGGTATCTCTTTAGTTGCGCTCGCAACTTCATCATCGAGTCCCACGCAAGTGGCGCTTCCTTGTGGAACTCATTGGAGAAGAACATCGAATTCATTCTTACTCATCCGAATGGTTGGGAGGGTTTGCAGCAACAACAGATTCGTCGCGCTGCCAAGATCGCCGGGCTCGTACCTCGTCGACCCAAGCATGCTGGTCGCATACATCTACTGACGGAGGGGGAAGCAAGCCTCCATTTCTGTGTCGCTCACGTGTTAACCTCGGATTTACTCTCCAATCTTGCTATCATCAGTTCCGATGAACAAGAAGATTTGGACAACGATGAAGGATCGGACCATCAAGGAATTGTAATTATCGATGCGGGAGGCGGAACGATTGATTTGAGCGCTTATTCTATCAAGTTATCGCATCCGAGGGAATTCAAAGAGGTCGCGCCTGCGGATTGTAATATCATCCAATTGTACATGCTTCCTTTTCTGATGCTTGTTACACAGGTCGCCTTCAAGGATCTGTTTTCGTTACACAGAGGGCGCACTTATTCCTCAAGGGTATGCTTCCCAAAGAAGTGCCGGGACCGTTTAACATTGAGTCCTACCCCAGCGAAGCTTGCAAACTCACGATACGGGACGCCTGAAATCGTCCAGCAAATGAAAGATATTTTCGACCAGACGACAAAATTGAGGTTCCGCGATGCTGGAGACCCACAGTACATCAAGTTTGGAACTGTACGCGACAAAGAACCCGAGTATGATATTCGCTCTGGCCAGCTTAAATTGGCTGGGTAAGAGACCCTCCACGTTAGACCAAAAATAAAATATTGACCATCAAACCTTTGTACAGGGAAGACGTTTCAAAATTCTTTGCGCCATCAGTCGAGGCAATTGCTGAAGCTTTTGAGAAACAGTTACAAGCGGCAACGGAGTCGCAACCTGGAATCCAAATCAAGGTGAGCTCGACTTCTCTGTTTAGTTTGCATCCGCGTGATAGTTCTGTCTGTAGCATGCGTTCCTAGTAGGCGGGTTTGCCGCGAGCGATTACTTATATCGCCGTCTTCAACAACATCCAGTATTCTCCAATGTGCACTTGTGCAGGCCATCGAGTCACGTGTATGTGTCATGAAAATCTGCTCAAGTACTCCTCATAGTTTTTCTAGGAACAAGGCCGTCGCGGATGGCGCTGTGTCTTCCTACATTGATCCACTCGTCACTTCTCGGACATCAAGGTTTACGTACGGCGTTGATTGTGTTTGCACATATTATTCTCTTCTCCCTGATCATCAAAAGAGGAAATATACCCAATATACTCTCCCATCAGGGACCACAGTCTTACCCAAAAGTTTTGCGTCGATTCTCAAGAAAGTTCGAGTCTGCACTGCTTGTTGTTGCACCTCGCTCACGATTCTTTAGGGAGTTCAGGTTTCGGAACAACAGGAATTTCGTGAGCCCTTTTGGTTGGAGAGTATTTCGCACTCTCGGCTATCCAGCGTGCATTGTGAAATTCTCGCATACCGCGGAGCTCTCCTCGATCCTTTATGGACAGACGAGGAACCCAGTGAGTTTCAATTATGATGAATGTCCGATGCTCAAAAATCTTTTCCAGCGAACTTCTCCAAATTGTGCAGGGTGAATGCTAATACCTCTAAAATCGCCAAGACTTTGAAACCTGAACAATCACCTGACGGTGATATCTATTACACCATGAATTATGAGGTTGTTTTGTTGTTTGGCCTCACAGAGTTGAAAGCAGAGATTAGATGGTATGACGAGGTACGTACCTCTATCACATTGACAAGATAGTTTGGACTATATTACTTACTGTTTCAGGGTACGGAGAAGAGGTATGATTAATTTCACATCTGTACGGCAACGCATTCTCCAGCCTAACGATCCTGATAGGAGTCCCGCTTCCATTGTCTATGATGACTAGTTTTTGTTATCAACCCCAAAGACCATCACGTTTCTTCGTTTACCCATATTTTCCAAGGAACCGATATGGTATGTTTTGAGTGTGCACATGAGCTCAGGCTGCGGGCGTAATCTGATCCCATGGGAATGTGTAACTGCAACTAAACACCGGCCAACGGGCGCCACTAAATCGATAACATGATCATTCATTTCCGAGGGCATGCCCCTGTCTGGCACACCCTTGGACCTACAAGCTGCGGTGATATAACGGTGCTTGGAGAGAGCATACAACAATCGCGTGATTTTTAGGGCAGGCGTGAGTCTGCCGTTGCCTTACTACTAGTATGGCATTAGATAGTGATCACATTGGTATGGATCTTGGATTATGCAAAGGTGAGATTTAAGAACCCAGAGGAAATATGACGGGGGTCGCCACTGCAATGAACGTGAACTCTCTAGCGACATATACTCGTAAAATTTCCTGGCCCACACACATCAGAGTTTTGGACACGTCCATGGCTCCAGAGGACGCATGATCGCTTACCAGGGTAGTACCAAAGCGTGACACAAAGAATGAGGTAGAGATCTGGTTACATACGAACAAAAATGAGAATGCAATGCGCCGGAATTATATGTATATCACGTACGAATCAGGATCGTCCCTTCCAGCCAGGTCGACGTGCCGGACTTTATGATATAGTTGACTGTGAGCACTATGTCGGCGTAGGGTCAATTATCAAGTCGTTTGAGAGGCGGGATCGTACCCGAGAGTAATAGAACAACGGATAGAAAAGTATCGAACAGGAGTGTGAGTGGCTTGCCGAGTACCCATCCCAACATGACCATAAGCCTGCGTTGATCACAAAATAAGTCCACCCCACGAACAATTCAAAAGAATCAAGTGAGTGAGGCATTTGAATGACTCACGGAATGAAAAATAGTGTAATTTGCTGGTTGCAGAAGAGCATTATGCCACGGGTCTATTTGGAAGCGGAATGGTATAGCTAAACACTCACGATGCTGGAACCGATTGCAACATCCAGACTGTGCGTCAAATTGTCCTCCATAGAGTCTTTTACTGCCGTGATATGCTCTGTGACATGTTCCGCGACCTTGCCGACGATGGGGAGGAGAATAACACTGACGAATTGCATATTGATATGCCGAGTTCGTGTTAGCCCTTCGATCGAGCCTACCAAAATGTCTGCAGTCACAGCGACAAGCTATGTAGAGGATTAATAAATAAACATATGGCCTGTACAAAGCTTACCGCGGTGGTAACAACCAAGACCCCTAAAGAGACCATAACGTTCATTTGAGGTACCTTGACTTCTTCGGAATACGTAGGCGAAACAACAGCAAATTCGGGATCATGGGTAGGTGTATCAATGCTAGTTGGTAGAGTAGAGACTACTAGTGCCCTGTCAACGAGTTGCTGCATCGAGACCATCTCCCCTTTACTGGGTCTCTTCAACTTCAGAGGGCTCGAGGCAAATCGAGTTGAAATGAGAACATCATTAGGATCTTCATTCTCATAAAAATGCTTGTGTGAAAAAAGTTGGAAAGCAAGGTAGGTCATATAAGCTAGACGATAAAGGAATGTTTGAGCAAAACCGGAACTTCGAAAGCAAGTGCATACTGAACAACAAAATGACCGAGACCTGCAGTAAACTCAGACACGAATTCATCTCCAAAATTGGTGTGCATACCCCGTGACTCATTTTAAGGATCGCTGAGTCCAAAGGGGATTCCGACGGTGTCGTTTCAGCAGCGAAAACGAAAGCTGTAGGAAGAAAGACAGCGATCACACTGATTGCCAGGAGGGCAGTGTTCATCTGTGCTTTGACTGTTGGCTCAAAGGTTCAAGCAATGACTGCGACAACAGGGAGAAACATCACGCACCAATCCCAAATCCCTGTTGTGAAAACCTCAAACCTCCAACGAAAAAGCTTACGCCAAGCACGAGCACTTTGTGATAAATTAAGATGGGTTGGTTACTGAAAAGTACAGTATGTCGCAAAAGGCTTACACATATTGTTCAGGATAGACCCGAGAACTAACAAGTATGGGCTCTGAGAATGTGCAGCCAACGGAGACATTCGTTTACTCACGAAAGGATTGTAAAATGTCTAGATTACAGTTACTCAATGCAACGATCTGATGGGTCGCATGATGAGCCCATCGCTTAGTAGCATACTTACAAATCGATGAGCTCGACGCACTGAAATAACCAAGTCAACACTGTAAAAAGGTGAACGAGGAAACGAGTCTTTAAGAAATACAAGGTCCCTTACATATTTCCCTGATGTGAAAGCATCAAACAATTTATTCCCCCGTAAAAAGCAAATGATGCTCACGAGTGTGGCTCTTATTAGACTAGCTAATGTTTGGCCTACTCGCATCGATAAATCGTCTGTGGCAAATGCGAGCAGCTAGAAATTTGATGAGGGGGTATTCGGTAAGCTCTAATTCAATGACCTACTTTGGCAAGAGGGATGACGGCCATGAACGAGACTGTTTGAGGGGCTTGACATCAATTGGAGGGGATTGGTGAAAGGTCACGCACAAAAAAATATGAGTAGGTGCTTATTAGGAAGCGCGAAATGGCACGCCCACTTGCCCATAGTACGTCAGCGACTCGGTGGAGAAAAGAGAAGACTAAACTGATACGCACGGAAATCGGAACGCAAAAAAGAAATATATTCCAATCTGAAAAGAATTGCATGAAGGACTGGCCACTTATCTACCAGTGTACCGCTCACAGGATGCCAATATAATGGCACGCACACTGCGCCACGCAGTAGGAGAAGGCCCAATTTTCTTTGCGGGGTGTATAAGAGTGACAGCTCGTTCTCGAAGATCAGCCAGTGGCAATCTTTGCTCGACATCCTTTTCGGCTGTCCTCCGAAGTGCAGAAGATGAACCAGATGGTTGGTCTAGAGGATTTGTCTGGAGTCGCTCTGAGTCAAAACATGGACCACAAATACCTGGTGTGGGCAAATGGATCTCGCCCATGAGTGTCCTCGAATCTTTGAGAAGAAGTCGCTGCTGTAAAAATTGGGTTTAGGATAAGCCAATACAGCAATATTTACATACCTCGGGACATGCCGCGTCGATGGTGAGGCCAGTACGAAGCGTTTCTTTTCGGGACATGCCGTGAGGTGGCCCTTGAACCAAGGAACATTTGAAAAGTCTGCTAGTGTACTTTACTTTCATTGAGGGTTCGAGAGTACCGCTTGTTTGATCATGACTGTTTAAGGCATAAGCCGTCGTACCTCACTGTGAAACGTGAACCATTGGACACGGAGTGAGTGCGTCTCAATCTCCTGAGGACTTCGCCAGCTTCTCATTCACATTCGCGCCTCGTGTAGGGAGCACTGCGGCTGCACCCTCGTCACCAGTTACCGAGTCACAGCTTCAACGGTCACCTTTGCCAAGTTTTCGTAATCAGCGGCGACTTGCCCTCTGACTTACCCAAACACAACCTCGGAGAACCGTCCACGATTCCATACATAAAGTCCCTAGCTAAACGCACGATCCCAACGACACGAGTCCATCGACGACCTTATGCCGGAGCGACAACCATATCAGGGATCCGCTCGAAAGCTGGTTTTGGCTTTTGGTGTCGGCACGACCTACAGTGGCGTCTCATACAGTATTCTTGACCCGGGCGAGATACCCATCGTATGTCCCGTCACTCGGTGAGCCTCGTCGTTACATGTTTTGGAGCTATCTACCACAACAAGATAGCTTTCCTGCTACGGATAACGTTGGCGGGAACTCTGGCAATATACCAACCATTGCTAATAACATTGAACCGATCATAAACATCAGGTTCGAAGTATTGGCATTCAGGTGGTAAGGTGTGGACAAACGCTCCGAGTCCTTCAGGGAAGCATACAGCTCTATGATGCTGCTCTAAATTATTAAATGCGTCGGATACGTCCCCACCGCCGAGTGTTACCGCACTGCCACCTCCCAGTCACCTTCTGGCCATTCCGTACCCAGCCCGCACTGCATTGATTTGAATGGATCACCATGACTGGCAGTGTGTCAACTCCCGCTCAATCGATTCGAACTGAGCGCACTTCTTCAAGTTCCCCCCACGTTGTGAATTAGATCTCGATTAGTCGCTTTCAAAAGGTGCTGTGTATATCACAGGGACGACTGATATGTGATACTGGTGAGGTGCGTAACATGCATGTGGGGCCTGGAGCTCGAAGCTCTATTGACACTGTGGCTGCCACAGCATTGATTGCCAGTGCGGCAGTGTCACATTGACATTTAGATTGTTCTCCGACCTCTCCAGAGTCTCATACGGCTAAGCTCCAGTCAGAATGCCCTCCAAGGAACCGTACCGTGGCCTCTCTCGCAAGTTAGTCCTCGCTTTCGACGTTGGCACCACGTACAGTGGCATTTCGTACTGCGTACTCGACCCCGGAGAAGTTCCAAAAATCCTTGGCGTTTCCAGGTAAGCGTGTGTGGAGTTATTGAAGGATGGTAACACTGACTATGTACATGGTTTATAAGATACCCTGCCCAAGAACATGTCGGGGGTGATAACAAGATACCGTCGATCTTGTACTACGATCGTCAAGGAACCGTTAAAGCTGTCGGTGCCGAGGCGCTACAGCAGCAAGTTATTGACCAAGCGGAAGAGGAAAATTGGATTAAACTCGAGTGGTAAGCTTGGGGGAATATGTTCGTATACCGCTCCCCTACTCAGTGTAGCATCGCAGGTGGAAACTTCACCTGCGAGCCAAGCATTTGGCCTCGTCGCATGTCAAAGACGAGGATATCCCCTCCCTCCCCCCCGGTATAAACGCAGTTCAAGTTCTCGGAGATTTTATGCGGTATCTCTTTAGTTGCGCTCGCAACTTCATCATCGAGTCCCACGCAAGTGGCGCTTCCTTCTGGAACTCATTGGAGAAGAACATCGAATTCATTCTTACCCATCCGAATGGTTGGGAGGGTTTGCAGCAACAACAGATCCGTCACGCTGCCAAGATCGCCGGGCTCATACCTGTTCAGCCCGAGCATGCGGATCGTCTACATCTACTGACGGAGGGGGAAGCAAGCCTCCATTTCTGTGTCGCTCGCGTGTTGACCTCGGATTTACTCTCCAATCTTGCTATCGTCAGTTCCGATGAACAAGAAGATTTGGACAACGACGAAGGATTGGACCATCAAGGAATTGTAATTATCGATGCGGGAGGCGGAACGATTGATTTGAGCGCTTACTCTATCAAGTTATCTCAACCGAGGGAATTCAAAGAGGTCGCGCCTGCGGATTGTAATATTTTCCAATTGTACATGCTTCCTTTTATGATGCTTGTTACACAGGTCGCCTTCAAGGATCTGTTTTCGTTACTCAGAGGGCGCACTTATTCCTCAAGGGTATGCTTCCCAAAGAAGTGCCGGGACCGTTTAACATTGAGTCCTACCCCAGCGAAGCTTGCAAACTCACGATACGGGACGCCTGAAATCGTCCAGCAAATTTTTGACCAGACGACAAAACTGAGGTTCCGCGATGCTGGAGACCCACAGTACATCAAGTTTGGAACTGTACGCGACAAAGAACCCGAGTATGATATTCGCTCTGGCCAGCTTAAATTGGCTGGGTAAGAGACCCTCCACGTTAGACCAAAAATATTGACCATCAAACCTTTGTACAGGGAAGACGTTTCAAAATTCTTTGCGCCATCAGTCGAGACAATTGCTGAAGCTTTTGAGAAACAGTTACAAGCGGCAACGGAGTCGCAACCTGGAATCCAAATCAAGGCGAGCTCGACTTCTCTGTTTAGTTTGCATCCGCGTGATAGATCTGTGTGTAGCATGCGTTTCTAGTAGGCGGATTTGCCGCGAGCGATTTCTTGTATCGCCGTCTTCAACAACATCCGGTATTCTCCAATGTGCACTTGTGCAGGCCATCGAGTCACGTGTATGTATCATGAGAACTTGGTCAAGTACTCCTCATAGTTTTTCTAGGAACAAGGCCGTCGCGGATGGCGCTGTGTCTTCCTACATTGATCCACTCGTCACTTCTCGGACATCAAGGTTTACGTACGGCGTTGATTGTGTTCGCACATATTATTCTTTTCTCCCTGATCATCAAAAGAGGAAACATACCCAATATACTCTCCCATCAGGGACCACAGTTTTACCCAACGGTTTTGTGTCGATTCTCAAGAGGGTTCGAGTCTGCGCTTTGTTATTGTATCTCCCTCACGATTCTTCTAGGGAGTTCAGGTTTCGGAACAACAGGAGTTTCGACGAACTTTTCAGAGACTGGCTACTTCAAAATCTCAGCTTTCCCAAGTGCATACTCATATTCTTGCATATCATGGAGCTCTTCTCGATCCTTCATGGACAGATGAGGAACCTGGTGTGTTGTAATTATGAAGAATGTCTGCCGCTCACAATTTGCCTTCAGCGAACTTCACCACAATGTGCAGCGTGATTGCTGATACCTCTGAAATTGCCAAGTCTTTGCAATCGAAAGAAGCACCTGACGGTGACATGTATTATACCCTGAAGTATGAGGTTGTTCTGCTGTTCGGTCTCACAGAGTTGAAAGCAGAAATCAGATGGAACGACAAGGTACGTACCTTTATCGCGTTGGTAGGATACCTTGGCTTTATTGCTTGTTCGTTCAGGGTACAGAAAAGAGGTATGATAATACTTCAAATTTGTATGACAACGCATTCGGCCAGCCTAATCATTCTGATAGGAGTCCCGCTTCCATTATCTATGATGTTTTTGTTATCAAATCCAAAGACCATCATCTTTGTCGTATGGAACTCGATATGGTACTTATATCTGGATGTGCACATGAGTTCAGGCTACGGGCGTAATCTGATTCGATGGAAATGTGTAACTGCCATCTAAGCACCGGCCAACGGACATGACTCGGACAATGTGTCAACTCGACGCCACTAAATCGATAACATGATCATTCATTTCCGAGGGCATGCCCCTGTCTGTCACACTTGGACCTACAAGCTAGATTTCAGGGGTCACAAGCTGCGGTGCTTCTCCAACTAGCCCTTTCGATAGATCTGTCAGCAACTTGAATCAAGTCGCCAAGATAGCGACGAAGTCGAAGGGGTGAGCAATCGCGAACACGCGTCCGCACCATCGTGACTGTCTGCTGCAAACTGGGGTACCAGTCGTGTAAGAGCTGCATATGACCATGGCCGCACGAATGGCAGGCCCGAACACGCCAAATTTACATAAAGTCAAAACCTTTTGTCAAAAGTTCTCGCAGGCGGCAAGCCAGCAAGCCGTACACCTGTGCACTGAGGGCAGGTGCAGAAAGGATTTAAATAAGGTAGACTCCAGAGCGACGACTTCACCACCTCGCACAAGCTTACGAGCAGGATCATAACCCCCTCGACGAGCTTACCTAAGCCGTCGTACTCCACTGTGGGTGAGTCTGAATCTCCTGAGGACCTGGCAAGCTTCTCATTCACATTCGCGCCTCGTGTGGAGCAAGCTGTATTGTATCCTCGCCACCGAGTCACCGAGTCACAGCGTCAAGCGTATGGAATGGATGTGGGTTAGATCCGATCTAGCTTCCCGGATGTGTGTGGGCTGCCTCACCTGGACGTCCTGCCCAGGGCAGTGCCAACTTCTCGTAATTGGTGGCGACTCGGACTTGGGCGTTGTTGACTTGCCCTCTGACTTTCCCAAACACAACCTGAACCGTCCAAGATTTAAAATCCCTAGCTAAACGCACGATCCCAACGACACGAGTCCATCGACGACCTTATGCCGGAGCGACAACCATATCAAGGATCCGCCCGAAAGCTGGTTTTGGCTTTTGATGTCGGCACGACCTACAGTGGCGTCTCGTACAGTATTCTTGACCCGGGCGAGATACCCATCGTATGTCCCGTCACTCGGTGAGCCTCGTCGTTACATGTTTTGGAGCTATCTACCACAACAAGATAGCTTTCCTGCTACGGATAACGTTGGCGGGAACTCCAAAATACCAACCATATTGTATTACGACCAGGAAGGCACTCTCCAGGCATGCGGCGGCGAAGCCACTCAAGAGAGCATATTGGAAAAGGTAGAAGACGAAGAGTGGGACAAGGCTGAGTGGTAAGAAGCATCATCGGTCGAGCTGTCGTTTACTGATGTGCGTGACGCCACTTGCAAGGTGGAAACTCCATCTTAGACCGAGAAACATGGCCAACAATCATGTCACCGATGAAGACCTCCCGCCCCTCCCGCCCAACAGAACTGCCATGCAAGTACTGACTGACTTTATGCGGTATCTCTTTGAGTGTACGAGAACCTACATTCAAGACACGCATGCAAGCGGGCATGATATGTGGAAGTCGTTCGAGAATAACATCGATTTTGTTCTCAGTCATCCAAATGGATGGGAAGGTTCGCAACAGACACAGATACGGCGGGCAGCAGTCCTCGCAGGACTGGTCCCAGATTCTGCGGAAGGGCAAGCTCGGATTCAGCTGGTTACTGAAGGCGAAGCAAGTCTGCATTATTGTCTGGGTACCGAAAAGACTGCTGGCTCGTTCAAGGTAGTGTATATGCTCTATTTGCGACGTGTCGCTGAAAATATCTGCAGGAAGACCAGGGGATCATGATTATTGATGCTGGAGGTGGAACCATTGATGTCACCTCATACTTCATGACGACATCTCCCATTACATTGCAAGAAATTGCACCTCCAGAATGTAAGCAAGCAACTTTGAGTCCTGTGTTTCTTCGCTAACGAACGGGATCGAAGGTCGCTTACAAGGCGCAGTGTTTGTCACCAGACGCGCTCAAACATTCCTCACAGGTAAGCTAGGCAAAAAATAAATTTTGGTACGGAATGACGCTTTCGATCGTATTTTTTTAGAAAAGCTCGCTGGATCCAAGTTCGGGACTCCCGAGGACATCGCCCAGATGACAGGCGAATTCGACAAGTCAACGAAACTGCGTTTTAGTAACCCCACCGAACCATCTTACATCCGCTTTGGGACTGTCAAGGACCGTGATCTAGCGTACAACATCAAGTCTGGCCAGCTTAAAATTCCTGGGTAAGTATGATGTTTCACTAGCCTCTAAGTTATTCACAGACCTCGGAACAGTTCCGACGTTGCGACCCTTTTTGAACCTTCGGTGACGGCGATTGTTGAAGCCGTGGAGAATCAGCGGAAGCTAGCGACCAAACCCATCCATGTACGTCTATCTTCGAACACAATACGAGGGGGTTGACGTTCACCAGTCTGTCTTTCTCGTCGGTGGTTTCGCTGCGAGCGACTGGCTCTTTTCAAGGCTACAAGAGCACATCAGACCCTTGAACCTCAATTTCTGTCGGCCAGATAGTCATACGTAAGCAATTTTCGGCGCCAACATGGCTTCTTTTTTTTTTACCATTCTACTAGGAATAAAGCAGTTGCAGACGGCGCACTCGCTTTCTACCTTGACCATAGGGTTTCGGCGCGTATTTCCAAGTTCACGTACGGAACTCGATGTGCCGTAGAGTTCAACAAAAACGACGAGCAACACAAACTTCGGGCTGCATCTGCAGTCCCGCGTCCGTCCGGCCGCATGGTGCTTCCGAACGCATTCAGCGCTATCTTGCACAAGGTACCTCGCCTCCTGGCTAACGCTGTGGTCGCGTTTACTTACTGCTATGTCACATGGAACCACCAGGGAACGACGGTATCGGAAGCAAAAGAATTCCGAAAGGATTTTATCACGGAATCCGCGGAACGGACTTCGTGCGATACGATTGCCACGGAGATCGTCTGTTACCGTGGTAACTCGGGCAATCCGCGTTGGACTGACTCAGAACCGGGTAAGCTGGCGCACATACTTGCCTAGTGCACGATGCAAACACTCAAGCCGTTACTTTATGAAGGAATGTTTTCGAACTTGTGTACCGTTCATGCGGACACGTCTCAAGTGTCCAAGACGCTTAGTCCTCGACGCGGATTTGCCGGGTTGCAGTTCTACAGACAGCAATTCAGTATTGTGTTGATGTTTGGGTTGACGGAGTTGCAGGCACAGATCAGCTGGTTGGAAAATGGTGAAGAGCAGAGGCAAATGATTTTTTCTTTCTTTTTCGTTCGACCCTGTCTAACACACTCCAACAGGGGTCCGGCGACTGTCGTTTTCGATCAGATTTTGGAGGAGATTTAAAATATAGCATACTTGATTAGCTCCGGTCGTACTCGATTTGAAGTGACGAATGCTCTTTTGTCTGCTCCTCCTTGTGATCCAATTGACCCCACAGATTTCGTAGAACGGTTTGGTCAGGCCTGCCGTCTCACGTGCCTCGACGTTGAAAAGGCCCTTGATCTCACCTTTCCATCCTTGCCTCACTTCCGCTCTGAACGTAGCGATCGGCTCAACGCCCTGCTGGTTGCACAGCCAAGTGAACCAACGGTGTCCAGACGTGACGTGCGTCACTTCGTCCGCATGCACGATGTCGAGCACCTTGACAGTCTCGGTGTCCCCTGCGCGTCGAAACCGTTCGATCGTCTCCGGGTTGACGTCCAACCCTCTTGCTTCGTGGACGAGATGGATGACGGCCAGACGGGCGCGAAGCGAACGGGATGTGACCGTTGCCAATTCCCAGAGTCCGGCGTGGACGGGGAGCGATCCGTACGGCGTCGATGGAGAGATGGCGGCTAGCCTGGAAGCGAGAAGCGAGAAATGCTTTGACTCGTCGAGTGCCATGCGCGAGAAATCGGAGAAGAAGGCCTGGGAGATGTTTGGATGCGAGGGGCCGAATCACACCATGATGTCCCACCTGAGATTTAAAAAAAAGAAAAGAAAAGAAAAGAAAAGAAAAGAAAAAAGGAAAGAGAGAGGCAAATGAATCGAGACGAGAACGTTGAAACGCAGTGCAGACGTGCTTACGCCAAGTCGATGCTAAGACAGTTTTTTTTTTTTAGCAGGAGAATTCTCGGGCGCAAATGATGATGATGATGATGATGATGAACGATCAACCACTCACGCCCATTGCTCGATGTTGGCGAGCGCGTGCAACATGACCGCTGCGCTCTTGCGCTTTGTGAGTTTCCGCGGATCCACCGTGTTTCGCGTGTAGTTGTCATCCCGAGGCGGAACAGCGGGCGGTCGAGATGGATCCTTGGATTTGTGGCCGATCGATTTAAGGTGACCGGTGCGGAACAGCTGTACTGCGTATCTCGTGCGCTCTACCTTCAAGGTAAGTGAGTGAGTAGCACAGACGCTCGGAAATAAAATAAATAAATAAATAATTTTCAATGTTGGGTTAGCTGTATTCAAGATGACCACACTGCCCATTCCATTAACGTCGATGGGGGATTCTCGCTAGGAACCAACGGTTCGTCTTGTGTGGGAAGGGGTCAGCAAACTCTCCAAAAGACGTCAGCTGCTTTATAAACGAATGCGAGACCCTAGGAAGAAAGAAAGAAAGAAAGAAAAGACCTTCGGATACAGGTCGCAGTTCGACCAACTGCCAGTCCGTGCCGTGTTCTGGCACTTCGACCCAGACGGTGTCCGCCAGTGCTCCTCCTCCGTCCGTCGAGCTGGCATTCGTGATTATCTTTACTTGATATGTGCAGGCGCGGAGTCCAGTTTCACTCTCGCCGGTCCGTAAGTCGAAGTCATATCTGATAACGACAAAAGCCGTAGCGAGTGAGAGAGGCAGGGAGAGGGGGAGAGAAGGAGAGAGAACGTAACGGTTTCCTCAGCGGTGTGAGGATCCACGTCCAAATATAAAAACAGACTTGTGCCACGGACACACTGCGACGACACCGTGATCACATTCTTCGATGTCTGCGTGAGACATGTCCGCGCCCAGATGCGGACAGCTGGATTCCATCGCGTAAAGTTGATGATGATGTGATGATGATGATGATGATGGTGATGATCGAGGTGACACTGCCAGACTAGTATCGCCATTTCCCGGTGCTGCTACTACATCGTTTATAGAAGAAAGCCGGAAGAGAATCAACGACTGGTATTTTTCCTCCAGGGATCGAAGTGTGAGCAGAAATCGGCTATGGGTCAGGATCTTATCAAAGGAAGAGACTCTGTATAAAAAGCAGTAGGGATTGAGTGATTTAAAAAAAAACGCCCAGCAGTGAATGCGACGAGAGCTTGCTCACAGAACATATCTGTCTGCTACCTCATTCACGGTTTGTTCAGCATCTGCCATTTTCGAAGTGACTGGTGGTGGTGGTGGCACTGGCGGTCCGCCTTCCGCTTCAAGCCAACTTCTCCGATCACTCTCGGGCGTTTTCCGACTCATCACGAAACGACTCTTTTGTTATGTTTTTTTTTCCAAACCGAAATTCTCAGTAATGATGGTTCAGCAGCCTCCAGTCTCTGTAAGCAACAGGAAGCTTCTGCCATCACTATTGCGACATGCTTGAAGTTGCGCGTTCACAAGGTGAGTCATCGTGGTGTAAGCTGGTTACCAATGCATGTATTGATACTACTACAAAGTGCTTGTATGCAGTCATGGTATTAAAGTCGGTGTGCAAGTAGTCGACGAGCCCTCATTCTCATTCTTCTTCCCATCTTATTCATGGCAACCTCTCGAGCCCTCTTCCTCAAGGAAAAATTTGGCGTCTTGGAGGTAGGCACTAAAATCGTGCCTACTCCAGGGCCCGGAGAAGTCCTCATTAAAGAGCTTGCTGTGGGGCTGAATCCTGTAGACTGGAAGAGACAGGCATATGACATCTTTATTTCTGCCTACCCTGCCATCATGGGCAGCGATGGTGCCGGTGAGGTTGAAGCTGTAGGAGAGGGCGTAACGCAGTTCAAGAAAGGTGACAAAGTGTACGTTCGTGGCATGGCGTTGTCGTGCGAGCAGTCTAACGGCCACATTTTTTAGGTGTCACCAAGGTAGTCTTGCAGGCGGCCATTATGGGACTTTCCAGGAGTATGTCCTCACACCCGCCGAGATCGTTTCGAAGGTGAGAAAGTGTGCCCTTTGTGTGAACGAACGTGTGATAAGTTTGTTCACAGGTCCCGGCTAATATTACGATAGACCAAGCAGCCTCCGTTCCGCTTTGTGTGGCTACTACAGTCGTTCCCCTCTACTCTGCATCCCCAGTGGGAGTCGGTTTGAAGGCACCTTGGGATGGTGGGCGTGGCCAGTATGCAGGTCAACCGATTATTATTCTCGGAGGTGCAAGTTCTATTGGGCAGTACGGTGCGTGAATTACATCCACACTTAACCTGCTTTCTTACTCACGCTCGCTGCGTTATATATGAATACGTGGATCAATGATCATTTTCAGCTATCCAATTTGCTAGACTTTCCGGCTTTTCTCCGATTATAACGACTGCATCACTGCGGAATACCGATCTCTTAAAGTCCCTCGGAGCAACTCATGTCATTGATCGCAACCTCCCTACATCTTCTTTGACTTCTGAAATCGCTGGAATAACCACTGAGCCGATATCTCTGGTATTTGATACGATCAGCCTAGCGGACACTCAACAACTTGGTTATGATATCCTTGCAGAAGGCGGACATGTCATCATTGTGCTTCAGTCTTCAATCGAGGAGGCGCCCGGAAGCACCAAGAGAGTGTTGAGTGTGTTTGGAAGTGTACACGTCCCTGCCAACAGGGCCATTGGTCGCGCGTTGGCTCAACATCTGACAGAATTACTAGCGGTCGGTGATGTCGTCGTGAGTGCATCTCGTATTGTGTTCACTCACAGAAGATGAACTCGCTGCCGTTACTAGCCTAACCCGGTCGAGATCCTATCGGGCGGACTGGAGGGCATCGCTGGGGGGTTGGACAGAATGAAGAAGAACCTTGTCAGTGCAAAGAAATTGATTGCCCGTCCTGGCGAGACAAGTAAACCATGATAAGTAAAAGTGGCCTATGATACGAAGTTATCCAAGTCTGTGCACCTTATAATCTAAAGTATTAGCGGGGGAGGATCGTGACGTTTTCTGGGCCGACGCATATTCCGCGTATTTCGTTTCTTCTGCCTATCTCGCTATCACCGTGTATTTCGTGTATTTCGTGTTTCTCGCTTACTCC
>JBBPUL010000678.1:0-16086 GCA_038094675.1 Spongispora temasekensis | reverse complement strand
AAGCATGCAACCGGAGAGAAAGTTTCTTTAAAGTCTATTTCAAAGACTTGTGTAAAGCCTTTTGCAACAAAGCGAACTCTCTTGCAACCATTGCTTTTAACTGCATAAACCCATCTCCCAGTTATGGGTTTACGTTCTGATGGTAAATCCACTAAATCCCAGACGTTTCTGTCATGAAGGGATTTTATTTCTTCTTCTATTGCAGTTTGCCAATCTGCTTGTTCTGCCTTTGGTAGTTTCTTGATATCTCAGTAGTGAACCAGTATTGATTCAGCAACAGTAGAAGCAGCAGCTAGTAAATGGCAACATATCCATTTGGATGAATACATTTCACCTATATCATCTTCTTCATTTGTAGATCGAGAATCATGCATAGGAGTATCTTGATCAATAGGAGGTGCTTCAGATTCTCCTCCTTGATCAGCAAAGGACTCCTCCTGAATTGTAGACATAGGGCTAGGATGTCTAAGATCTCTTTTAATCTCTACAGGCATTTTATCTCTATAGGTATTATCAGGTATGACTTTAGGTTTCACTATTCAATGAGATCTTCTCACCCTTGTGGGTGGTTCTTCATTAACAGTCCTTGTGGGACGATGCTGATGAGGAAGTGACCTAAATTCAGGAATTGTTTCTTCAGGATTTCTTCTAGGTGCTAGCCATGAATGGTTTAGTAATCTCTCAGATTCTGTATCTGTTGTGATTGGTTGCCACATCGCAATTTTCATCTTATCTTCGGCGCCAATCTTATCTTATCTTATCTCGCAGCGCCTATCTTATCTGTAGGCCTAGACTGGTATCACGTGACCTATGACGTATGGTCTAGACCATGACGTTACCATGACATCATTGCTGACTGATGCATGACATCATCATTACTAAGTAGCTTTAGGGTAGCCCTTCTGTACTTGGTCCGTGCATGATAGTCAGTAGTATATAAGGTAGCATACTTGTGGTAGTCGCTCTCCAGTCCTATATTGCGAGTGTTGTTTCTTATAGGGGAAGCTCCTCTTAAGTCCACTCCCCTTTGCCCACATCGATGACATGGCTGGATAGCCAACACCAGCCTGCAACCTCTGTGCACAAGGACATCAACCCAATGCCACTCGTCTACGACAACTGTCGGTATCTCTCCCTTCTCCCCCTACTCTTCGAGTCCACCGTTACACGTGTACTCTTACCCTTACTCAAGTCTAGGTTAGGTTGCATCAGTATCTGGTGGAGTGTGGTCCTCCAGTTCCAGAGTATCTCAAGGTAAAGGTAATGGTGATCTCCCTTGAGCATCAGGAGAGTCAGTGATTTCTTGTCTCTTATGTTGATGACATCTAGAAGGTGATGTTCTGAAGTGTGCATTATGATCTGTTCTTTTTACTCCAGTTTTCTGTGGAAGTAATGATGATTCATCTTTATAAAATAATGAAGAGGGTGGTCTTGGAGAAGGAGAAGGAGATGGGAAAATATTATGGTCTCCATCATCATGTAGAAATGGCAGAGGTGGTATGAGTGAACCAGCTCCTTGTGGATTGATAGGAAGGTGAAAAATCTGATCAGGATATGTTCTAGTTGGTTCAGGATGTTCAGTTGTTGTGTCTTGAATCTTCTGTGAAGGAGATGGAATAGAGGACAATTGTTTGTCTTGACCTTGTGTCTTGGAACAATAAGGAAATACTGTCTCATCAAAAGTGGCAGTGGAGGATATAAACATGCACTTTCTGGTAGGACAGTAGAAGCAGTAAGCTTTAGATCCTGTTTTATAGCCTATGAAGATCATTTCTTCAGCCTTGAGGGCTAACTTGTTCTTTCTCTGTTCTTTAGGTATAAATACATAAGCCTGTTTACCAAAGACTCTGAAGTAGGATATATCAGGTTTATTTCCAGAGAAGATCTCAATTGGGGTCTTCCATTTGTGATAATGCATAGGTTGTCTATTATAGACATGCAAAGCAGTTTCCACAGCATCTTGCCAGAAGGACGGTGGAAGACAGGCTTGCAACCTGATTGCCTGTGCTTTATTCATGATGGTCTGATTAAATCTCTCTGCTCTTCTATTTTGTTGGGGAAGATGAGAAACCAATTTCTGGTGAAGAATATCTTTGGATGTGAAGAATGATTGTAACTCCTGTCCAAGAAATTCCCCCCCTTGGTCTGAACATGCAGAGGTAAGGACCAGATCAGTCTGAGTCTTAGCAAAGGAGACCAGAGCATGGAAATGAGCAGGAGCATCGCTTTTGAGATGAATAAAAGAAAGCAAAGCAAAAGCAGAGCAGTCATCAATGAAAGTAAGGATATATCTTGAGCAAGTATGTGACTCAGTCAGTAATTCAATGAGATCAGAATGAACAAGACCCAGAAGTTGAGTAGATCTCTTGTCAGAAGGACCAAGGGGTCATTCATGAGCTTTGTCTAGTTGGCAACCATGACAAGGTGTGAGGGATCAAGTGAAGGATAAGATAGGCATACCAGAAGTAGTAGTAGACACATATCTGAGAGCATTATCAGACAGATGTCCAAAATGCTTATGCCAAAGATCAAAAGACAGAGTATTCTGCAACGTATAGATCCCAGCATGTGGTGTGATCACTTTAGACTGAAATCAAGGAAGAATATCACTAGGAGATGAGGCAGAAGCCTGAATTAGGAGGGTAACCTTGCTTGTCCAAGATATCTGTTGTTTTACCAATGTGAATGGTGTAACCCTGTAAAGCAAGATGATTTGTAGATAGAAGTCTACAAGAAATGTCTGGAGAATACCAAAAACCAGATAAGGTTATCTTAGTGTTGACATCAGAAGCATCAGATGCTTCTAAAATGATTGTCCTGGGGCCAATCATCTAAATGGTGTTACCATCAGCAATAGTGGCATATTTCTTATCATTGCCTAGCAAAGCAAAATCTTCCTCAAAAGGAGTAATATGATCTGTGCAGCCAGAATCAATCATCCAGTGATTCTTAATGAAAGAAGTTGATCAGGTATATGACCCTGATCCAGATCCATGCATTACATCATCGTTACAACACGGATTACAGACAGCAGACTTGGGGAGCACTCTGGATATATTCCAGGTGTGTAATATACAACTCCAAGTAATCTCCTCCTTATCCAACACATAGAGTCGATGAGATCTCTGTAGTGAAGGTCTCTCATCTATAAACTGATGAGGCAAAGGAGGGGAATGCTAACAGTATCCAGCAGTTGCAGCATCCATACCACTCTCTCCATCATCATAGAAGATCATAGAGGAATCTTGAATTCTCTCAGAGGAGCTTGGTTCCTCTGAGGTATAGTACTCATCTAGCATCAATTCTTCTTCATCTATCTTCACAGAATCTTGTTCCATGAGAATCTCTACAACATTAGTGATACCATGAAATGTCATGGCATTGTTCTTCCCTTTTCTCACTTTTCTCTTAGCATAATTATCCTTGTTACTTGTTATGCTTCCCACCAGATCATTCCTGTTTTCCTCTTCTACTATGGAATGAGGAACTCGGATTCTCATAAGAGTTATCCAGAGAGTGATTGTTGGACTGGTTCTTCTTGAAACCAGGTTTCCAAGGATGAGATGGTCCAGATCCACATTTAAGAGCACTAATTCTATAAACAAAGGGGTCAGGCTGTGAGATGCAGGCCACAAGAGAGTGGGAGTTCTTGAAGGATGTGAGGCCAGAATCCTTGATGCTGACCTCTACAGGAATGCAGGGAAGGATTGTGTCAATGGTGAAGTCTGATTCTTTCATAGATTGAACTGTGTTGGAAATCATGGAATCAAAGTCTGTAGGAAGGAGGGATAGGAGTATCATAGCATGGAGCTGACTGTGAATGTTCAGTCTGGCATCCTGCATTTGTTTGAAGAGAGAGAAAATGGTAGAAAGATAAGAGGAAATGTTTTTGTTGTGCACTCTCAGGAGGGCAAGGAAGAGAGCGAGTGCCAAAGGGTTGAGCACTTGGAACACGAGGGGCTGCAGGGCCAATGTTATGTCTGGCCAGGGTGATTCTATCAAACTTTTGGTTGATGGCTGTGTATGCCTCCACCAATCCATTGAAATCAACATTATCAAGCATCTTTCCATGCAACTCATGTTCTATATGAATTTTGTATTGCACTGGCCTTTTGAGCAAGTGCGCAGCCTCTTCTTTACTACATTTGGCATCTGAGAACAATGCCAAGAAATCCTGCATAAAAATCATGAAGTTGCCACTTTGTTTAAAATTTAATAATTTTTTATAGGCCTCATGGCAAAGAGTATCTATCACAAAGTATAATGTTATTAACATCTCGTTATCAGCCATAGATGGCCAATCATCAACATCTTTCTCCCTGTACTTCTTGAGGAGGGTTATTGTGAATGGGGTGGCATCTCCCACCAATTGGCTGACAATCATGTATGTCTCTTCACACTTGTTGAGCTTCTTGACTTTGAGATAAAGTTTTACCTTCACCCACCACAGGCAGAAGGTGCTCTTATTGCCATCTCATAGGCCGGGATCACCAATCATTCTTTTGGCCTTGGTTGTTATGTCCAGTTGTAGGCTTGACAACTGGTCAGCAAGGTCATCAATTTTCTGTGAGAACCCAGACATCTTTGTTTATGTGGAAGGTGGCAGTGGTAGCATAGGGGTTAGATGAGGGTGAAGTTGAGCAATAAGCATTGAAAAAGAGCTGGAGGAGATGAGGAGGAATGTTTGCTGCTTCTAACTGAAAACTCATATTTCCAGTCCAGTCCCACTCAGGTTTGGGGGCTACTTTGCAAACAGTGAGGAATTCATATACAATTGTGCACATTAACTAAAAACAATGACCCACTTGCCACTACCACAAAGAGGGCTCCATGGGGGTTTTGTCTCATGAGGATGAGTCTTGTATGCCAGCTCAGGACTGGAGAGTCGAGGGGGGGAACCAGGGTACTGCCTGACTATGGCTAATGTTTTATTATGCTGAGACTGTAGATCTTATGGAAGAGTCTACTATTTCACTAGATTGCACTGCCCAGAATAGCTGCACTGACCCACTATGTGCAAAAGGGATTGATTATTATTTGTTGGTGGCTAGGTGTGTCCTCTTAAATGAGGTCTTAGCCCTAGCAAAGTGAACCAACTATAGCACCCAATGTGTGCATCTCAAACAGTTTTGTATAGGAGTCATTGTCTCCTAGCTGTCATGTGGCAAACATGTTCCCAATAGAATAATGATCACTTTATGCCTGTGGATCAGCTTTCTGACAGCGAGTAAAGGTGATGAGCAGTGTGCTTATATAACTGGCACAAACAAGTAGAGAGGGATATATGGGCAGCTTCAACCTAATGAAGTGACCTAAATATAGGGCATGACTGTCGGTCTCTACTAACCACAAAGAAAGGTGAACTTAGGAATGGGGGTCCATAACTTAGGTCAAAAGACACAAGAGGTCAAAGCTGGGGCTCAGCTCGATTCTTGGCCACCTTATATATATATATATGTCTACTACTTATTAAATACATAAGGCAGTCTAGATTACTGACATCATAGATAAGAGATGAGAAGGTCCAGACCATTGACGTCATGGATGATGTCATATCACGTGATCGGTCTAGACCAGTGATGTCATATTATGTAATGTGGTGTGTAACACCATTGAGATTACAAAAAAGAGGAGGTTTTGAATATGATTACAACAGGTACCTCTTCCTTTATCCTCTCCTCTTCATTCACCATTATATGTAGACTCCACCCTTACTTGAATCTAGGTTAGGTTGCATCATAAATGTTGTAACCACAACAGCGTTAACCTAACTGAAGTACTCTACATGCCTAAGGCAACCTTATTCCAGGGTTATGGATATGGATCCAGCCCCTTTCTCTTATCAGGTACCCTACTCACATCTTATCTCTTCATCTTAGTACCCTGATCTTTGTTTGTCCCTATTGACACTTTTATAGATGCTTATCTATTCTATATTATGTTGTATCTTGATAGATCTCCCAATCATATCTCTTATCTCCAGATCTCAGGACTAGGTAAGGCTATGCCTTATCTTCTATTCTTTTCACCACCATGGCATGTCTACCACATATTCTTATCTCTGTAGCACTACCCTGGACCCTCTTATCCTGTACTTCCTATATAAGTAGTGCACTCTGCCCTCTCTGGCCTTAAGCTGGTCTGTGTGCATGGCATGCTAATATATATAGGGCACCTGGTCAACTGGGATTCCCCAGCTTCATTCTAGTCATCCTTCTTTGGTGCTCACCTCTTGTGGCCTAGCCCTAAGTGTGCCACCATCATCTAGTAGCCTCTGCTTAGCAAGCTATTCAGTTAGGCCTTATTGCTCATCTCCTCTTTATCCATGAGTTGTACCTTGTCCTCGCTTCTGCTCTTGGTATAACTATACAAGCTGGTTCCCTGCCTTGACCACTGAAGATTGCCAGATTTGATAACCAAACCCTGGTGTGGACTAGCTCAAGCATTCCCTTTGCACTGACGCTTGCATCCACATCTTCATCTTCTTGAAGTCAGGTTTAGTGCATTGCTAGTTCACAACATGGTTGATAGACTTCATGGTGCTGACATGTTCACCATGCTGGATCTTTGTTGGGGTTACATGAACATTCATATGAAAGAAGGCAATGAATGGAAAGGTGCCTTCATCACCTCTTTTGGATCATTCAAGCCCCTGTTATGTATTTTGGCTATAAGAATGTGCCTGCCACATTCCAGGCCATAATGGATGATTTATTCCATGAGCACTATAATGATACTGGCACTTATCTAGATGTCTTTATCATTTTCACAACTGGTTTGTCTCATGCTCAGCATGCTGAGAAAGTTTGCAAGGTGTTGCAGATCTTACAGGATAATGATATTTACTGCAAACCTTCTAAATGTTTCTTTTAAAAATCCTCTGTTGACTATCTGGGTATGGTTATATCTAAATATGGGGTAGATATGCAAAAATCTAAAACCAGTGCCATTACAGAATAGCCATGACTGCAATCAGTTAAACAAGTGCAATTGTTTTGGGGATTATGTAATTATTATCACAGATTCATAGTAAACTTTATGCACACATCCAAGCCATTAACAGAGTTAACCAAAAAGGATGTATCTTGGACCTGGGGTCCTGATCAGGAAAATGCATATATTACCTTAAAAGAAAAATTTACAACCACACCTCTACTTGCATACCCAGATAGTGATAAGGAGTTATGCATAGAAACTGATGCATTAGACATTGCCACAGGAGCAGTGCTCTCAGTATATAGAGAAGATGGTTTCTGGAGACCATATGCCTTTATTTCTCACTTATTTGACTTGGCAGAATGAAACTATCCTATTTATAATAAAGAAATGGCAGCAGTCATCCATGCTCTAAAAGAATGGTGACATTATTTGATTAGATGACCAAGATTTGAAATCTGGACAGATCATAAGAATCTAGAATATTGGAAAAAACCACAAACACTATCACCATGCCAAGCTCAATGGCATGCTTTATTACATGAGTTTAGTTATGTTCTCATCTATAAACCTGGGTTGACCAATGGATAAGTAGATGCTTTATCTACATAGATGCCCAGATCATAGTGATGCAGTGCAAAACCCAAATGAAAACATAATGGTGTTGCCACCACATGTTATTATCAATGATGTACATCTTGATTCACCTTTCTTGGAGCACCTACAGAAAATGTTGAAAAACCTAAATATATCATCTTCGGTCACCTGCTGGTTTGATAAACAGCAGTCTGTATTTATTAATGACAACAACTGCATCTTTGTACCTCCTGGGTTGAGAATTGAACTTTTAACTCTATGTCATGATTCTCTGCTCACTGGACATGCAGAACAATAGCAAAGTTATTCCACCATAGCACAGCATTTCTTCTGGCCTGAAATGAAAAAAGAAATAGATAACTACATTGATTGTTGCCAAATCTGCACTCAATTGAAAGCTACCTCACATCCACTGACTAGAAATTTACTTCTTCTTCCCATTCCCCAACATCCCTGACAGAATATTTCCATCGATTTCATATCTGGATTCCCCACAGTAAATGAAGTAGACTCCATCTGCATAGTGGTTGACAGATTCTTGAAAGAAGTTGTTTTTGTGCCATGTATGAAAACCATCAATTCTAAGGAACTGGCAGTTCTATTTCAAGATCATGTGTGGTGCAAGCATGGTCTTCCCAGAAGCATCATATCAGATTGAGGACCACAGTTCTCCTCTGCCTTCACAATTGAACTATGTAAATTATTAACAATTGAACAAAAACTGTCCACTGCTTATTATCCACAAATAGACAGATAAACAGAACATGTAAATCATAATCTTGCACAGTATTCAAGGTGTTATATGTCCAAAGATCAGAAATCTTGGCCAGAATATGTCAAACTGGCCAAAATTGCATGCAATAACACAGTCACACATGCTATAGGTAGTGTCCCTTTCTCAGTAATGTGGAATTACATGTTGTGTATGAGATTTGAAATTCTCAAATCATCCTCCACTGCTGGGCAGTTCATATCCCACACAGGAAAGCACATGCAGAGATTGAGCAATCACTCAAAGCAAATGCAGAAAAAATGAAAGTACAGGCAGAAAAGAAGTGCTCTACTGCACCAGAATATTTTATCAGCGATTTTGTCTGGTTATCAACAGAACATTTATAATTGCCTTATGCTTCTATGAAGCTTACTCAGAAATGGACTGGACCTTTTAAGATCTTGAAGACCTCACCAAATACAGTTACACTGAAACTGCCAAGCAGGATAAAGATCCATTACACAGTCAATATTCCATGAGTCAAGCCCTTCAAGTACTAATTACTGGGTCAACCTGTTAGCAAGCCTAACACTATTCATATCTCTGAAAATGGATCCGAGGAATTCAAAGCTAAATACCTCCTTGACTCATGCTCCACTTGACATGGTCTCTCTTATTTAGTCAAATGAAAAGGATATGATGTCAGCAATGTGACCTGGCAAGCTGCATTAGATTTAACAAATGCTCCTCTTGTAATTAAGGAGTTCCATCACAAAAATCCAGCAGTGCCCAGAAAAGTAAATGGTGTCACCCTAGAAGAATTCACATCTCTTCTTCTTTATGGTGTCTTTGACCAAAGTCTTTAGTCTCCACTCTTAGTTCTCTTTCATGTATAGTCAAGGCTGAGGGTTGTATCCAAGTGTTTCACTTTGGTTATTTTATGTGGCCTTTGGAGTGATCAACTACTTTATAGACTTCACAGTCTTTGAAGTATTTGTAGCTCTTTCAAGCATGCTTCATGCCAGAGTTTACACTCATCACCTGGAAGCTTTAAGATGTCTATGTATTTCCAGTTATGATAACTGACAAAAGAATCATCTGAGAGTGGAATGGCCTTTGAAGCCAAGAAAGCAACTAAAGCATCCTTCCCTTTCTGGGTGATGCATTCAACATCTTCCTCAGAAGAAGGAGGGAAGTTGAAGTAACCAAAGTGCAACACTTGGATACAACCCTTAGCCTCAACAACATATACAAGAAAAAGGTAGGGATAGGGGCTAGAGACTTTGGTCAAAGACACAAGAGGTTGAAGCTGGGGCTCAGCTCAACTCTTGGCCACTTTATATATGTTCTACTATATTACATAAATATATAAGGTGTGACTAAGCTACATGTGTCTAACATGAGGTGGTCTAGACTATGATGTCATAGATAAGAGATAAGGGATGACATCAGATCACATTATGTGTCTAGCCTGGTGATGTCATATTACATAAGCAATTGTGTATTACCAGAATGCTTATATAAATGTAAAGAGTTTTAATATGGTGGTTTTGAAGCATTTGCAAGAGGAGTGAGGTATAACACTGGGAATATATGGCATCACAGGCTGCTGAAAAGGACCAGGGTCTTCTCAAGGGGTGTTGCACTTAAGGTCACAAAGTTACTTGGGTGGGTGACAATCCTCTCTGTTATGATTGGTCTATGGCCCCTATTCTTTTTTCTTCGTCTTAGCCGCGGCGCCTCTCATCGCGCCTTCAGATATCTCACCAGCCGTCCCTGCTGGTTTGTCCATGCCTCACCGGTCATCCTACTGGTGTATACCCATCACCTTTCCCTTGGACCTGTGGTCTCCGATACTGTGTATCGCCCTGGTTCACCATTGTCCCTTCGCCAACGCTTCTTGTTGGCTTATGCTGCTTCCCTTTCTCTTGGACTCTTCCCTTTGGCACCGCGTGCCTTCTTCGCTTCCTTGTTTCACTTGTTGCTTCCGACACCTCGTGTCGCTTATCCTTATCTCAGGTATTTCACCCAAGCTTCTCTTCTACTGCTCCCGCAGTCCTCGTGCCGCAGCACATTCTCTTCTGATCTTCTTTGCTGCGCATTTGCTTCTTATTTCCAATCCGCAGTCTTCTTCTTACTCATTCATACTGCGGATTACTCATAGTTGCTTATCCTCTTTCCTCTTATGTCTTCCTTTGTCTTCGAGGCTCTACTTAGGCCTGGTCCGTGCGCGTCCCCCGCACGTATATATAGAGGTGTAGCACAAGCATGTAACTCCAGCTTGAGCCTACTCGAGATAGCAATCTATTGCGTCTTTGACCCTCTCGCTCCCCTTTGCTCTCCCTTCGAACCGCTTGGCCTCGCAGCGTCTTCGCTCGAGGATACTCTGACTTCGTCTTCGACGTCGCTACATACTCGCCAAGGTGGAGTAGTGACCAGTCTCTGCACATTGCGTGTAGGACCTACGCCCCTCGTCTTCATCTCGCAGCTTTAGGTTGCGCATCGAGTCTACGGCTGACGCTACCCACGCCTGTCATAACACTCTCCATATATATTGCCAGGGTGATAATGTGGTCAACACAGGTGGGAGGATTTGTGAGGTGTCCCAGGAGCAGGAGAAGGAAGCAATGGAGGTGTTTATTGGGGTGCTAGAGGAGGCTTAGGGTAATCCTCATGGTCATCATCCTCAGGCTCAGAGACAGATGAGAGTCAGGGACTTCATAAGGGCAGCTGCTAGGGCTGCATGTAGGCTCATCATCTAAATCATCATCATTATTGTCAGAGGCTGTATGATCTCATGGGACATCTTCAGCATGATCATGTGGGCATTTCTGCTCAGAATGACTGACTGGTTTATGAGATGATGCCTTAGAGCATCGAGAAAAAAGATTTTCATCAAAAACTGCATGTGCTAATGTGTGGAGGGCATTATTAGGGCAGAGGAAAAGGTAGTTCTGCTCACTACCATACTTAGAGGCAGTTCTGAGATGTATCATTAACTAGAACTTGAGCTGCAATATGCCACTATGAGTCTCCTGAGGAATATGTATATATACACCAGACCCAAATACCTGAAGGTGCGAAATTGAGGGTTTCTTCCCCTTGAGTAGCTTATGGGGAGTGGGCCATTGAAGGTAGGCCACATTGGTGAGATTGTAGATATATATAAGTTATGTGTTAAATGGCAAACTCCCAAAGATTTGGTGGTAGACAAGCATGTAAGTGCATTGCTTGTGCCTTGTCCATTAGTGTTCTGATTAACTGTTTCATGTATCTATTCTGCTGGTGTGCATAAGGGGCAGACTGACAAATGTAAATCTCATTATCATGCATGTGCTAAATTGCATTCTACTGAGTATGCATATAGGAAAAAAATTGTTTAGTGAATCAGAGGGTCTGGTCCTTAGACCAGATAGGGGTGACCCAAGCTGAGAAGGTATAGTTATTATAGGAAACAATAACATACTTGTATTTGTGGTACAAGTCCACCTCAAAGAACTTAAGGCCATAGTGAATTAACTTAGAGGAGGCAGTTGCCCATGCTTCTGATTAAGAGAATGGATGGTTGGGTTGTTTACCAAGCTCACATCCAGAGTAAATAGAATTCTGAGATGGATGTCAATCTCAGAAAAATCCTTTGTATGTTTGCAAGCAGCTTTAAGCATGTCATGGGATGGGTGTCCAAGTCTTCTGTGCATTGTTTCATAATCCACTGATGACATTGTGATGTTTGATGCAGTAGAATGTATGGCTGGAGAACAAATCCAGTACATGATGTCAAAGGAATGGATAGTCTTTTTGCCACATTTATCATAAAACTCAATTAGATTGGGAGCTTTTTTTAGCATTAAACAGTTGTCTTTCAACAATGTTCTCATTAAGATGAGCTTCAGATTGCACTAAGGCATATAGGTCACTAGTGATAACCACACAGATGTGCCTTGAAAGCTGACAATAACTGTTTCTAATCCTAAAATAGGAGACTTGCCAGATGAAGTTTGGGAATACATTGGCTGAGAGAACTCCTGATACTCAACAAAATCGCTTTTATCATTGATAAAGTGTGAGAATGCACCAAAATCTAATAATCACATGTCCTTTGCTTTACCTTTCCATTTGGTGTTCACATTTCTGCAGTTATCACACATGAAGTGGGATACAGTAGTAGCATTGTCCTTTTTATCTACTACATCTGACACATATGTGACACTACAATACTCAATATTCTGTGAATGGATAGATTTCATGTGAAAAATCACATTAGCATAGGATGGACAAAGAAAATCTGGCATATACTAGTCATCCACAGCTTCTCCAAGATTAGAGTAGCATAAGAGATATTCATCAGTTCTGAGCCCCTTATCCTCAATAATGACAGTGTCTTCATCATCTAATTCCATAAAGCTGGTAGATTCTGCCAGTGCAAGCCTTTTAGTCTCCTTGAGGTGATTGAGAAGGGAAGAATGAGAGGCAGAAGGCTGACCATCAGACCAGTCAAACTGTCATTGTATGATAGGATCCAAGACCTTCATGGTTTGGATTAATGGAGTAACCTCCATGGACTAAGTGAGGTTGATGGTGGCTAAGGTATGAGGGAAGGCTGGAGGGCCATACTGGGCAGCACCAGGAGTGTTGGCATGGCAGTGAGGGTTGATGGCAGTGGAGTACATGGGCAGGGCAGCAGAAGAGATAACAAACACAAATAAGGTGGTCTTAGCATCATTAGTATTATCAGCTTATATTAACTTTACCTTAACTTGGATTACATACACAAACTAAGCCACTTTCAAACCACAACTCAAGCTTTTTATAACTTGGCTCACAGCTCAAGCTACTGCATGGCTCAAACCAGCTTGAACCAGGTCAAAACCAGCTCAAGTTTAGGCTTTGTATAACACCAGGTGAATTGTGAACAGCAGAACCAAGTAGACTATGTACAGAACTCAGTACTAATGGTAATATATGTCATGACAGTTCATATCACTTGTGCATATATAAAACCCAGCAGAGCTGGATTTAATAGGAGTTTAAATATTTTTTCTCTGAACTCACTTGACAATGTTCAATAATACCAAAGGTGAGTATATAAATGAGGGGCTTCCCAGCCCTCAAACAGGTTATGAGCCCAAATGAACAGTTGTGCAGAAATGCCACTACCCTTATTATTAAAACTTGCTGCACCTGGTCCTATCCAGATGCACAGAACATTAAAGGTTGCTAGTGAGCAGAAATATCCTGGCACTCACTTGATGTGGCAATGCTCAAGGAGTAATAGACCAAAGGTTGTCAGATGTGCAGAAATGCCCTGACACTCCTTTTGATGCAGCAATACTCCAGGAGTAAAGGACCATGGGTTGCTAACATGTGGAAACACCTTAGCACTCCTCTGGTGTGGTAATGCCTAAGGTGTAATAACCCCTCCATTATCTTTTGACAAGGGGAGACTATGTCCCTCCAGTCCAAAGGGCTCTGGGCATTCAGTGATGCAGTTCATCCACTCCCTTTTCTCTTTAAATTGGTATATATGCTGATACTTATTTCCAAATGACCTTCAAGCATGTCCTCTACCTTCAAGGACATTCCAAGGCTTTCTTGCCCTAACTACTGTAAGTGAATATGGGAAATCACTGCATATCTTTGCTCATAGAGACTCTGTGGCAAGGTACACTGTCCTCTCCCTACATGGAAGAAGATGATCACCACTGAAGATGGTGCCTTTCTTGAAGTCAACAAGACTTAGGATGAGCTTACTGAAGAACAGAAGAAGCAGGTGGGAAAATGAGATGATAGCAATAATCAGGCATTGGGCTGCATCTAGCTATGACTTGAACCCCAGGTTGCTGCTCACTTTCAGGAGTACAATACTTCTTAAAAGCTACTCAATGAGCTTAAGGCATAGTATGATGTCCCTTCCATCGCTACTGCCTACTCAGAATTCAATACCATATTATCTCTTTCCATTCCAGAGAATAATCATCCTGCTAGCTCATTTGCTAAACTTACAGCTCACTTCAATGCTCTCAAGGAGTATGGGCATGCCATTCTGGATGAGATACAGCTGATGCTGGTGCTCTCAAAACTTCCAAATTATGCAGACTTTGCTGCCCAGCTACTCAACTCCAAGAGCACCTCTGGAGACAACTCTGACATAATGCTTAACAATGTCAAACAGATGACAGTTGCTGCCTGGCAGCAACATGTCTCTTGCTGCAAGCCCAGTGAGGGCACCACAGGTCAAGGCCAACAGATGCAAAGGAAAGGGCAAAGCTCATGTAAATAATGCAGAAGAACCCTTCTTCACCTTCAATAACCTTATACAGGAACACATCCACTGTTGTAGACTCCTGCCATCACTCCCACACTTCAGGTATCTGTATCACTCACTATAGACCACCACTGAGCATTCTCTTATACCATTGCTGCCATCAACCTCTCAAGGTTGATTGACATGACTCCGACTACCCAAACCATCAAGGCTTTGTACCCAATTGTCTCTTGTCACTTAGATTGATCTAATGGCATTCCATCTTCCTCTCATCCATCTCTCCTGGAATGGATTGAGAAGACAAGTCATCTCACCCTCATAGAATCCATCCTTCTTGCTACACTTGATGAGGAGGACAAGGTGACTGTTGAAGATGAGAAGCTGCAGATAACTGGTATGTGCCAGAATTCTGTTGTCCATCCTACTCTGATACACTTTTGCATATGAAATCTATTTATTCACAGAATGTTGAAATTAGTAGTGTTGTATTTGCATCAGTTGTAGTAGATATATTGGACAATGCTACTACTTTACCCTATTCTATGTGCGATGACTGCATACTGTAGATGCAAATTGGAAAGGTAAAGGTAAAGCAAAGGATGATGGACATGACCATACACTGAAAGATATGTGGCTACTTGACTTTGGAGCATCATCTCACTTCACAAATGACAAAAGTAATTACTCTGAGTATCAAAAATTCAAGTTACCTACATTCTCCCAAACTGCTTCTGAGAAGTCTCACATCCTTAGAATCAGAACTGTTATTGTTGAATTCAATGGATCACCAGTGTGGTTATCACTGGTAATCTATATGCCAGTGTTAGATCAAACTGATTTCAATGGGCACACTACTGAAAGACAACTGTCTCACCCTAAAGACATTGCCAAATCTAACTGAGATCTTTGACAAGTGCAGCATACAAATAGTCCTATTTTTCACTCACATAATATAGACACCATGTACTAGATTCATGCTCCAGCCATACATCCTCATGCTTGTACCATAACAATTGCCTCTGTGTACTATGAGATAATGCACAGATGACTTGGACATCCTTCTCAAGATGTACTCAAAGCTGCTTAGAAGCATACCAAAGATTTTCTAGAAGTTGAAATCCCTTCCTGAAACCCAATCTGTCCAGGTTGTGAGCTTTGTAAACAATCCAACTGCCCTTTTCCTCACTCAGAAGCACACACAAAAGCCCCTTTTGAGTTGATATACTCCAGTCTAAAGTCATTTGAGGTTGAATTGTATCACAAGTACAAATACATTGTAGTCTTCTATGATGACTATACCTCTTCTGTATGGGTCACCCCAATCCAGTCTAAGGACCAGACCCTTTGGGTCACCAAGCAATTCATATCCTTTGTGTGAACTCAGTATAATGCACAGATCAAAGAATGAAAAGGTGATGCTGGTGGAGAATACACCTCTAAAGCTTTTACAGAGTACATGTGAGATAATGGGATACACCTTAGTCACACCTCATGTATTTAATATAGTAGAACATATATAAAGTGGCCAAGAGTTGAGCTGCCAGCTTCAACCTCTTGTGTCTTTGACCAAAGTCCT
>JBBPUL010000677.1:0-16095 GCA_038094675.1 Spongispora temasekensis | reverse complement strand
GCATGTTTCATAGATGCATTATATTATCTGGTTGCATCAACTTGCATGCAACCATCCTTTGCTCATGAAAATGCTCATTAAATTCAGCCAGCCAGTTGTGTCACCCTGGAATCTGATGTTTGAGGGCTGGGAATCCTCCATCACCTTAGTTACTTACCTGTAGGGTTATAGAACATAGTGGTTTGAGTACAAAGGGTATTTAAACTCCTATTGAATCCAGTGCAGCTGGAGGGCCTTAAGTAAATACAGGCATGTGAAATATTGCTTAATATGGTATCCTACAATACATAGGTAGTCCATTATTCAACAGTTCTCCTTGCTAAATATATGATAGTATTGTAAGCACAAGGTGGACATCCACTCAGGAGTATACCAGCAGGTTGAACTAATCATAAAACTTGAGGCCAAGTTGTGAACAACAGTTCTTGAACTTGTCAAAGAAAAGGTTTCTTGTGAACATATCAGTAGGGTTTTTGGTCTCTGTGATGTAAAACAACTCTACTATTTTAATGAAGTGATAGTAAAGATATATGTGTTTCAAGCATTTTTCTGTCACAGGATTCTCTGCAATGAAGAGAAACCCTTTATTGTCATCACAGATAGGAATTGGCCTAAGTTTGAAGCCAAGTTCACCCAACATTTGGTGTATCCACACAGCCTGACATAAGCAATCACTTAATGCCATGTATTCTGCTTCTGTGGAAGACAGGGTGGTGGTCTTTTGTAAATGTGAGTTCCAAAGGAAAATGCCTTCTGTAAGCTTAAGGTAAAAACCCATCTACAAGTGACTGGTTTGTTTATTCTGATTCTAGTCTAAGTCAGTGCAGGCAATTACACCTTTTCCTTCTTTGCCATTGTAGGCTAAAGCATAGTTGCAAGTACCAAGTAGGTATCAACATATGTAGAAGGCTTTGTTAAGGTGATTCTGAGAAGGATTTTCGCTGTGTAGCTAGGTTACACCATAGGCTATGTAATGGTGTGTGCTAATCATTAAGTCCATAAATGATTCTATTATCTCCTGGAAATATGTCTGTAATGCAGGGTTTACTTGGGATTTATTGGTTTTTGGGTAGTACCTAGTTGGAAGTGGTATATTTACTACACAAGTGTTATGAACATTAAAACACTCAAGAATCCATTGACCTTCTTGATGAATTTGCATCCTCAGGAATTTATGTGGTTTTCTAAGATTACAACATTCTCACTTCTTCATGAATGTGGTCTTTAGCTTGTCTACTAAAGCTTTGTTCAGTACACAAAAGAGAGCATCATCTACATAGACAATCACAATTACTATTTCTTTTCCATTGCAATATATGAATAGGAATAGGCTAGTATTTGATTTCAGCTACTTAAATTCTAGTTCCTTCATTTATTCGAAGTGTGCCACCAAGCTAGTCTAGCTTGTTTGAGGCCATATATGGCACAGAGTAGTCAAAGTACTTTGCCTTGCATGTTGGGTGGGATAAACCCTTTGGAAAACTCCATATAGAGTTCCTCCTCTGATTTGCCATAGATGTAGGCAGATTAGATGTCCAGTCCTATGAGGTACCAGTTTTCCAGAGTCAAGAGGATAAGCATACACTGCACCATTTCAAAATGTACTGCTGGAGAAAATATTTGGTTATAGTCAAGACCTTCAACCTGTGAAAAGACTTTGGCTACTGCTAGACCCATCATGTGATATGACATTATAGTCTATACTGCCTCATGTTAGACACATGTAGCTTAGTCATACCTCATGTATTTAATTTAGTAGAACATATATAAAGGTTAAGCTGGGCTCCAGCTTTAACCTCTTGTGTCTTTGACCAAAGTCTTTAGTCTCCACTCTTAGTTCTCTTTTGTGTGTAGTTGAGGCTGAGGGTCATATCCAGGTGTTTACTTTGGTTACTTCATTAGGTCAAAGCTGCCCTTTACCTCCTCCTCAATTGTTATCTACATGCAGTATCCACAGCAAAGCTCATCATTGTTTCTCATGTTTAGAAAGCTGATCCACAGGTGTAAAGTGGTCATTACTCTATTGGGAGTATTGTTCCACCATGATAGCTTGGAGACAACAACTCCAATACAAAACTGTTTGAGCTATGCACATCTGGTGCTAGATCTGGTTTACTTTGATAGGGTTTTGACTTCATTTGAGAGGACATGCCTACTTGCCAGAAAATAAAGATTAATCCCTTTCACACATAGTGGGTCAGTGCAGCTGTTCTGAGCAGTGCAATCCAGCAGAATGACAATTTCTTCTGTGAGATTTACAATCTCAGCATACTAAAATGTCAGCCATAGCCAGGCAGTTCTCTGATTCTCCCATTTCAACTCTTCAGTCCTGAGCTGGCATACAAGACTTATCCCCATGAGATGAAACCCCATGGTGCCCTCTTCATGATAGTGGCAAGTGATTTTTTTTTTAGTATATGTGTATGATCAGACATCAGTTTCTTACTGTTCAAAAAATTTCTTCAAAACCGGAGTGGGATTGGACAGGCAACACTAGTTTCCAACTTGAAGCCACCAATGTTCCTCCATTCCTCTTAGAATCATTTTTTGAGGCTTGCAAAGCCATACCTCCCTCTACCAATCTCTATGCCACTCCTGTCTCCTTCTCTCTTTCTTTTCGTCAGGCATTGATTCAAATATTAATAACTTGACAGACCAGTTCACTTCACTCCAGCTTGAATTTAACCAGAAAACACAGTCCATGCTAGGAGATGCTAGCACATGGGACAGCAACAAAATGACCTTTTGACTATGGTGGGTCAAAATGAAGTTGTACCTGAAGGTCAAGGAATACAACCAAAGAGAAGCAACATATGCCATTCTATGCCATATGATCAGCAATGCTGCCCAATTTGTGGTACAGATGTTTGAGACATTTGCTAATCAGGATGATATTGACAAATGGCCAAGCATGACTGACCTTGAGAGAGCAATCAAGAAATATTTCATCATAGACTTGTTGCAGCACAAGGCATACAAAAAGCTGCTTAATTTAAAACAAGGAAGCAACATCCACATGATTATGAGGGAGTTCACCAGTCTATACATAGATGCAAAGTGTGGTGCAGGAGAAGCAGTCCACATCCTAAAAAGGGCCATAAATTACAAGATTCACATGGAGCACAAGCTTCATGTAATCACTGAAATAGGAGCTGAAGACATCCAGCAGCTTATAAAGGCTTACACAGCCATAAATAAAAAATATGAAAATACAGCCCTAGCCCACCCTACTGTTGGTACCACCATCAGTCTGTGCCCACTTCCTTATCCCCACCACTCCCTTGTTCCCCAGTCGCCCCTTATTTCACACCAACTAGAACTTAACCTGGTGCTGGCATGCCCATGGACATCGATAGGAAGGCATTCCAAAACCCAAGGACTCTGGACACTTGCATGTGTTTTGGATGCCAACAAAAAGGGCAATATATCCCACAAATCCCACTTATCACCTCCAAAATTGAGCATTGTATGAGGCTCATGCACAGTCATTGGTGCAGCCTCAAGGTCTGATGCAGACCTTGCCCCTCCAAAGTGCATTTTCTTCTATGCAGCCCCAAGCAGCTGCACAATCATTTTCACACCATCAAGCTTGGATGATGGAAGAAGCCAAGGCCTACTGGCATGATAAGATTGCTGCCAAAAATAAGGCCAAAGTGGATTTTTGATGCCAACTGCTGATATGAGGATGTCAGCAGTCTTGGACAATATTTCTTTTAGTACATCTGTTTCTATTCCTCCTTACAAAAAATTAGATAAACCTAAAAACAGTGATTCAGACTATGTACCTGTTTATGACTTTATTGATTTGTATCATGATATAGTAGAGGAAGATGACTAGGAAGATTTGAAACCAGTCATCAATAATCTATCTCTGAAGTGACCTAACCAGAACACAACCATTGGCCTCTACTAACCACAAAGAAAAAGAGACTAAGGATGGGGGACTGCGACTTAGGTCACAAAGACACAAGAGGTCGAAGCTGGGGCTCAGCTCAACTCTTGGCCTATTTTATATATGTCTACTACTATTAAATATATGAGGCATTACTAAGCTACATGTGTCTAACATGAGGCAGTCTAGGCTACTGACATCATAGATAAGAGATAAGAGGGTCCAGACCCATGACATAATTAATGATGTCATATCATGTGATCAGTCTAGACCAGTGATGTCATATTACATAATATGGTATGCCACACCATTGAGATCAGAAAAAGAGGGTGAGTTTGAATAGGATCACAACACTACCCCATCTTTAGGTTGAGATTCCAGATCAACCTGAATCATAAAATAGTGATGCAAATTCACTGAGAGAAACTCCTTGTACTTTTCAAGGTGCAGCTGGATTTTTGTGATGAAACTCCTTGATAGCTAAAGGAGCATTAGTGAGATTGGCAGCTGGCTGCCAGGTGGCATCATTGATGTCATATCCTTTCCATTTGACCAAGTAAGAAAGTCCATATTGAGTGGAGCATGAGTCGAGAATTGATTCCACTTCAAACTCTTCGGAACCATCTTCAGAAATATGCACCATGTCAGGCTTGCTGACTGGCTGTCCAGGCAATTGATCTTTAAATGGTTTTACCCATGAGATATTGACAGTGGGGTGTATTTTTATTCTGGCCAGCAGTTTTAACATAACTGTGTTGGGAGAGATTCACAAAACCTCAAAGGGGACAATCCACTTTTGTGTGAGCTTTGTGGAAGCGTATGGCAACTGTAAATGCTCTGTAGAAAGCCAGACAAAGTCTCCTGCATTGTATTCCGGTGCTGCTGACCTCTTCTTCTCATCTTGCACTTTCATTTTTTTGGCATTAGCATGAAGGGCATTTTCCACTTTGGCATGCACTTTTCCCAACTCCGATTGAAATCTACCAGCGATAGACAAATCACTCTTTACTTCAAAACCCATGCATGGCATATAGTTTTGAGTGACAGCGAAAGGTATGCTACCTGTAGCACGTGTTACAGTGTTATTATGTGCGAATTCAGCCATTTTCACATATTCCAGCCAAGACTCTTGGTTCTTGGAAACATAGCAGCGAAGATATTGTGCTAAATAACTGTGGTCCTCGATCTGATACCACGGTTTTAGGTAGACCATGTTTACACCAGACATGATCTCTGAATAGTGTAGCCAGCTCTTTCAAATTAATTGCCTTGGAACATGGTGTAAATACAACTTCTTTGGAAAACCTGTCCACCACCACACAAATAGCATCAATGCCCTTTACTGTGAGAAATCCTAAAATAAAGTTGATAGAAATATCCTCCCAGGGATGTTTAGGAATAGGTAAAGGTGCTAGTTTTCCTGCCAGAGGTCGTGATAATGATTTAGACTGAGCACAAATTCGACAACAATCAACATATTCATTAATTTCCTTTTTCATCTCAGGCCAGAAGAAATGCTGAGAGATGGTAGAAAGTGTGCATTGCTGTCCTGCATGTCCGGCAATTGGAGAGTCATGGCAAAGAGTAAGGAGTTCTATCCTCAATCCTGGGGGTACGAAGACATGATTTGAGTTGTTGATAAATACTGACTGCTGTTCATAGAACCAGCAAGTTACCGAGGAAGGTATTTTCAGGTTTTTTGACATTTTCTGCAACTTCTCCAGAAAGGGTGATTCTAGATGTACATCATTTATGATGACCTGCAGTGGTAACACTGTGATATTTTCATTTAAGTTCTGCACCACATCCCTATGGTCCAGTCTCCTAGATAATGCATCTGCCCTAGCATTGGTAGAGCCAGGTTTGTAGATTAATACATAGTTAAATTCTTGCAGGGTGGCGTGCCATCAAGCTTGGTGTGGTGATAGGGTTTGTGGTTTTTTCCAATATTCAAGATTCTTATGATCTGTCCAGATTTTGAATTGTGGACTCCCAATAAGGTAATGATGCCATTCTTTGAGTGCGTGAATGATGGCAGCCATTTCTTTGTCATAAATAGGGTAATTATGTTCTACTGCATCAAAAGAGTGGGAAATGAAAGTGCAAGGTCTCCAGAGACCATCTTTGCAATGAACAGAGAGCACTGCTCCTGTGGCGATGTCTGAAGCATCAGTTTCTACTCTTAATTGCTTTGCACTATCAGGGTATGCAAGTAGTAGCACTTTAGTGAACTTTTCTTTTAGCAATAAATAGGCATTTTCTTGTGCAGGTCCCCAGGACCATGGAACATCCTTTTTGGTTAGCTCCGTCAAGGGCTTGGCTGTGTGCACGAAGTTTTCTATGAAGCAGCGATAATATGTAATTACAGAGTCCTAAGAATGATTGAACCTGTTTTACAGATTGCAGTTGGGGCCATTCTGTAATTGCTTTTGTTTTGTTGTTTTGCATATCTACCCCATCTTTAGATAAGACCATACCCAGATAGTTAACTTTATCTTTAAAGAAAAAACATTTTGACAGTTTGCAGTACAAGTCATTATCCCGAAGCACCTGCAAAACCTTATGAACCCATTGTGCATGCTCTGCACGAGAGAGACCAGTCATGAAAACAATAAGATCATTGATGTAAGCACCAGTGTCATCATAGCGATCTAGTGTTGCTGGAGCTCCGGCTTTTTATTGGCTCCGAGCCATAGCCGGTGTCAGTTTGAGCTAAGTCACTGGGAGCCTAGCAATGGAAAAAGCCATGCACAGCCTCAGCCAATGTGGCTGAGGCTGTGACTCAGAAACCAGCTTGAGCTATGTCTAGCTACATGGCTGAGCAGTTACTCTGATGCTTGCTCAACAATTTGCATTATTTCCAGGTATTCACATCGAGCAGAATATCACCTGGTCTTCCTTTCATGCATAACTTTGTTCTAACAATCAGACTCAAAGTCAGACACCTAAGTCTTACTTTCAAATATTGGTCAGTGTGTCCCATTTTTGTGGCTTGCTTGCTTAGCGGTCAACTTGACTCTTCAGCCACTTCATTTACAGGGTGCCTAGCACTCGACAGATATGAGTTACATCCCAACGCCAATGTGTATGATCACTGGTGCTACTATTGCTCAGTGCTCACAGATCCATTATCACACCCATATCTGCCGTACTCGTATCCTCAAGTTCATACTACTAGGGGCCAGCAGCTATATCTCTCCATTGGATGAAGTTTCCATTTGTTCTCCTCAGTACCATCATTTTCATATGATCACATATTCCAGAACTCCCTTTTTCTATGTCCATTGTCTGCCGTCTGACATAATCACCATGTCTTGTTCCTAGTACTAAGACTTCAGCACTCCCCACCTGCCGCAATATCATCCTGACCCCACACATACTCTTCAACCTCATTAATTTTACTTCTACTCCGAGTCTGAGATGAGTCCTGTTGCCAGGCTCTTAGACAGAACCTTGAGCTCCTTTCCCGGTACTATGTGGTCCCATCCTCCCATACCAAGTGAGGCCAGTGAATACTCTGGCCAATGGACAACATCAACCCAATCTAGCATCTCATCGCAGGCATCTGTCATTGAACTGACCACCCCTCCTACAGATAGAACACTGGAGAAACTTTGCATTCAACCACTTCCATTCATTGACGATGAGTGGCTACCTGACAAACTGCATATCCAGCCAGCCACGAGGTGTACTCATAATGTCAATTTTAGTGACACCACACCTCTTTGTGTTCCTGCTCACGACTTACCTCTAGTCAAATCTGTCCAGTGTATTGAAATAGTCAAAAAGCACTCAAAACGCCATTTCTCAATATACTGGTAATCAGGACAAAGATTTATATTCTCATAGCTCACACACCTTCCCAGATGTTTGACAACATCACACCTGCACAATTTGAATTTATACTTCTACTCACATCAGAGTGAAAACAATATCGGGTATTTGCAAAGTAAGTTCAACTATTCAACTCCTACTGTCCCACAACTTAACACACTCATTCCACACTTTTTCAGACTTACCTACGACCCTGATTCCTGCAAGCTCATCACGATGGCTCCCTACAAGATCCACGAAGTCCCTTTCAATTACTTTTCTCAGTGTGCTAAAACATTACTCAGAAGCCTCTCCCTATACTGCAGTTATGGCATCAGGTGGATGTCATCCTTCAACATGTCCCTCTGAAAGAACAAGCTATCTGTGATCCCTGACTTCCATCTAGACCTCTGCTCCCTCCTTCACCTTGATCCAGAACACATTCCATTTTGGGTTGGGGAGTGCGGGTTCAGCTCTGGTAGAATGGAGATAGAATGTCAGTTGAAGCTGGCTGCCAGGATTTCTCCCGAAATGGATGCAGCAATCATGATATCCATCTATGAAGCAGCCTTGAGCCTCCCTCCCTGAGATCACCTGCTTCATTCTTATCCAGCTCTCCCCCACTCCGACTTCAAAGTGACAACCCATTCTTTTGCAAGAGCCTGTTATCGTTGCAGATATAACCTGGCTCCAGGTGAAATCTGTCACGTTTCATGTAGCTCTGTGAGGGTCAGATGGCGAGTTTCATTTTGACGAGAAGGGGCCATTGTATGCAGAAGGGGTGAGTACACTATTGTTCTGGCAAAACTCTCTCCGTGTTTATGTCTACATCCCAGACCTTGTTTCCCAACCTTCAAATGGAAGATGTTGAGAGCATGCTCAAAACGGCCACCAAAAGACTCATTTAACAACTCGCTCGAATAATGGCGGCGGCTGGCACAGATGCTCTTGAAGTCGCTCACCTTCGCACATTGTCTGAAATCACATCGTTTCCAGAGGATTGGCCTGATATGCTCCTGTTCTTGCACAGCACTATACATGGCATGGCTTATGACCATTACTGCAGGTGGTATGGAGAAGATGCCAAATGCAAGGGGGATGACAATGATTTGCCGTCAGAATCTAGCAAGCGGCTTTGTGTTTGATTGGAGCTGGTAACTACATCGATTGGTACGTATGTAACATGCCACATGTTGTGTTCCTCTCTTGGCCATGGTGTAGTAAGTAGTATGAAAATGGGGACTCGGTGAGACTGTGATGTATGTACTACTATGATCTTTTCGAGTATAATTAAGTAAACCCTGTCTTGAATTCACCGAGTCACTCACTGTAGGGTCAGTTCTCTGCCAGAAACTGGTGAGAGGGACTATTTATGTAAATAATTTCGAGTCTGTCAGCTCACTTAGGTTATTAGATAGTACGGTCATCCGAGTCATTCAGTCTTGATCAATTCAGTCAGATAACTTGGGCTCGGTTGGTCATCCGAGTCATGGAGCATTTACGTCAAAAAGTTCATTGTTCCAGGCATTTTTTTGGTTGAAAAGGGCCTCAGCTTAACTTCAAGTCTGAGCTGGCTTCATCTCAGGCCATGCTTCGATGGTCTACTTCTGCCACTAATCCCCCAGCTGAGCCAGATCTTACTGGTCATGTTTGTTCTCAGCGCCAGCTGAGCCGGACATGCATGAGACCAAAATCCAACTGCCAGGCAGATGTGTGTTGCCCTTGCTCACGCAATTCAAGATCATCCAATGCCTCAGCTATCATGGCTGCCCTTCCATCCTTGCAAGCTGACTGCCATCACATGGACTCTCTTGTCGAAGAAGAGATTAACATTGACAGGCAGCTGGATTCTGCTACTGAATCTGAGGAGGAGCCTCCTCCTCGTGCTCGAACACGTCATGGCATTACTGGAGACATTGATGCTGCAGTGCATCTGAATGCCACTGTTGACCCTCTCTACTGTCTGGAGGAAATGGAGAAAATTCCGACCACAGCCGATGTATGGCACTTCTTTGAAAGGACTACAGAGGGTATGGTATGTAGATATTGCAGGTAAGTCTTCAATTGCAAATGATGTACCTGACTGATTCCACACCCATTGTTATAGAGAAGCTCATGATGCTGACCCCGTCAGCTGGGCTCAGATGTACAGCAGTAAACATGATCATACATTCCAGTATTCTTCCAACATGGGAACTTCTGCTCTGCATGGTCATGTTGATTGTCACCACCTACTAGAATACATCAAACTCATGGAGGAATTGAGATGGCTGGTTTTACTGGACAACATCAAGAATGCAATGGCGTGTGGCTACACCTTGCTCGAGATTGGAGATGCATTGACGGATGGTGGATCACTTGCATCCCTCCCTCCCTGTCAATCAGCAACTTTGTTAGCGGATACTGGAAGTCCTAGCAAGCATGCTACCATTCCCCATTTTTCATTAGAGGAACTTCAAAAACAACTTGTTGCTTTCATCATCACGGAGGACCAGGTATGTTTGTTTTCCTCAGTCACGCACCAGTTACTTATACCCATGTGCAAAGTCTCTCAACATCATTGAAAGCCAAGAATTTCGTCAACTCCTCCTTGTACTATGCGAAGATCTCAAGGATGGTGAAATCCCTCATCGAATGAAGATCTGTGAGGACATCATCAAGGCATGGCAAGAATATTTCAAAGTTTTGCAGAATGATCTAGCAGTAAGCTTTGTGAACATGTCTATTACTTCTAATCAACTTTTATTTTATAGAATGCTCTTGGGCGCATCTCCTTCACGAGTGACATTTGGTCCAACAAAAATAGACGTCCATATCTGGTGCTCACTGCTCACTGGATCGCAGAACAAGATGGGGCTCTGAAACTAAAATCAGCATTGCTAGCTTTCCACAGGTTATGTGGAAACCATACTAGCAAGTCTCTTGCAAGAACCATTGTTTATCTCTTGGATAGGGCAAACATCACAGCACAGGTAAATACTAACCTCTGCTTCCATCATCGACTAATTTTGTCTATTCCTACAGATAGGTCATTTTACTATGGACAATGCAAGCAACAACAAATCATGCATGCAGGAACTTGAAGTCTGACTCAGCACACTCAAGGTAGAGTTTAACGCACTCGACTGCCTTGTCACCTGTTTTCCACACGTCATGCACATTTGTGTAACTCATGTGATTGAAAGCTTCATCAAAGTTGACCTTAACGACATTTTCCATTCATGGATCCCAGCTTTTTCTGATTCCGTAGAGCAAAAAACATATGTGGAAGCTGTCAAGTCAAACCCCATTGAGAAGGCGCAGGATCTTGTTCAGGCCATTAGTGTGTCTGGCCTATGCCATGATGACTTCACAGATACCATCAAGACTGATAATACCAAGAATTGTTTCAAGGACAATGTGAATAATGTGTTAAAGATCCCCAAGCTGGAGCTTCTATGTGATGTTTGTTATGATTGATCTATGGCCCCTTTTCTTTTCCTTTTGTCTTAGCTGCTGCACCTTTCAGCGCGCCTCTAGATGCCTCACCAGCCATCCCTGCTGGTTCACCTACGCCTCACCGGTCGTCCTACTGGCATATACCCTTCACCATTCCCCTGGACCTGTGGCCTCTGATACTGCATATCACCCTGGTTCACCATTGTCCCTTCGCCAACCTCTTCCGTTGGCTTATGCCACTTCCTTCTCTCTTGGACTCTTTTCTTTGGCACTGCGTGCCACCCTTCACTTTCTTGTTTCACTTATTGCTTCCGACACCTCGTGTCGCTTATCCTTACCTCAGGTATTTCACCCAAGCTTCTCTTCTACTGCTCCCGCAGTCCTCGTGCCACAGCACATTCTCTTCTGATCTTCTTTGCTGTGCAGTTGCTTCTTATTTCCAATCTGCAGTCTTCTTCTTACTCATTCATACTGCGGATTACTCATAGATGCTTATCCTCTTTCCCCTTATGTCTTCCTTTGTCTTTGAGGCTCTACTTAAGCCTGGTCTGTGTGCGTCCCCTGCATGTATATATAGAGGTGTAGCACAAGCCTGTAACTTTAGCTTGAGCCTACTCGAGATAGCAATCTATTGCATCTTTGACCCTCTCGCTCCCCTCTGCTCTCCCCTTGTACCACTTGGCCTCACAGCGTCTTTGCTCGAGGATACTCTACCTTCGTCTTCGACGTCGCTACATACTCGCCAAGGCAGAGTAGTGACTAGTCTCTGTGCATTGCGCTCAGGACCTACACCCCTCGCCCTCACCTCATAGCTTTAGGTTGCACATCGAGTCTACAGCTGACACTACCCATGCCTGTCATAACAATGTTAGCACTCGATGGGACTCAATGTTCACAATGCTCAATTGTCTCAGAGTTTTATGTCTGGTAAGTAATGTCTAGGGAATTCGAACTGCTGAGATTGACTAACCACTGTTTCTAGGCTGTTGATTATTTCCTTGCATTACCCAATCAAAGAGATCTGGATGGGTATGCATTGTTGCCATTAGAATGGCAAGTCCTAGAAGACTTCAAACAGATCCTCCAGATAACTCCTGAAGTTTCATCTTGCTTGATTGCAAACCCTCAGTGGCTAGATGTACCACTAAAAATGGCACAACAGGTTCCCCACAAAGTCCAGCAATGAATGTCCAGTGAGAGTCTTCCTCATCTTGGGAGCTCGGTTCCTTCATTCGAACTATTCATGTCAGTATGGGAGATACAAGCAACAACACATCTTCATGCCAAGCCATGGATTGACATTGGCCTTGAATGGGCCACTCAGTACTACAGGCGCATGGATAATACACGAGCATATGTAATTGCAATGTGTACGTTCCCACTGCTTGCCTTCTGTTTGATCTGGAAGCAATAATCACCACACAGTTGTTGATCCCACCATCCATATGTCATGGGTTAAAAGCTACTGGGACAGCGAACATATAGCATCAGTGCAGGAAACAATCTTGAAATTGGTGAGTGGTCTACGTGAACTACAACTCGTACAGCACTGACATTTCAAAGTAGATGAATGAATATCGCCAGAAAGCACCAGCATTGACAGGCCCCAAAAAGGTCAAGGTAGTCCATATGATTAACTCACTGGCTGCACAGTTTGGCATTAAGGAATGGGAGTTAGACAGTCAAGCCCTCAGTCCCAGTACACAGTCATGGCGGATGATGAATATTATTCATACACAAATGGAGACCTTTGGGATGAATCTGGTCTTTCATCTTGTATTCATATTCACGATAATTTATAGATGAAATACCAAAGCTACTCTATAATATTTGCCATCGCCATGGACTATCTTCTAATTCAAGCATCGTCTGTGCCTTCCGAATGCATGTTTTCTTCAAGTGCAGAGACCAATACCCACAAACGCAACCAAATTGGACCCATCCTCATGGAAGCTCTGCAAATGCTTAAGTATGACTTCAGGAAGCAGCAACTGTCATTCACAAAGGAAGCAAGACTTGACCAATGTATCTTGCTGGAGAACGAACCCAACGAGTGGGCTCTAGGTGCTGACGGATTTTGTACTAGCCTATCTCCAGATGAGGCCACAGACATTTTGATCAAAGATGCTATCTTCAAAGAGGGTGATCATTTGCAGGTTGATGTCACACTATTTAATCTCAATTGAAATATTGTTGTTTCATCTGTAATCATTAGAGGCTTTACTACTGTAGTCATTGCTTTTTCTATTAATATGACATCTGTCTCTAAGTTGGCACATGACCATAAGGAGCCACACATGTTCAACATTTCAAGTCATCGACTTCTTCATGCAAGTTGTCCATGTCGATGGAAGGTTCAGTGTGAAGGAGAGCCTTGGGACGAGTTCTAATTGTATGTTTCTGACTCCGGGACCTCATGGCACTTGATTTCCAAGCTAATGAACTCAGGTACCTTGTTCCAAGGAATCGATCTGGTCAGTGGTTGCTCGGTTCTTGTGAATACCAGCAGCTCTTCCAGTAGTTGTGGACCTTTGCAGCATGAGATCTCTGTGCTGGGTTAGCTGCAGGGGCTTCCAGGCATTCCTGATGTTACCTGGTCAGGCATGGTGTCTGGACTGTATGTCACGATGTTCAGGGATTTGGGTCCAACACTGGAAGATTATTTCAACTTGACTGGACATTCAATACTGTTATGCTGATGGCAGAGCAGCTGGTAAGGACATATATGAACTACTGAGTACTTTTCTGAATGACCACTGCAGATAACTTGTCTTCAACACATCCACTCGCACAGCTGTGTATATTCAAATATCCGACTGCAGAACATACTCCTAGGGTGTGTCCCTTCTGAGTAGCAAATTGGTCAACTTTTTCTTTTCGACTTCTGCCTTGCAAGGACCTATAGGAATATGAAGACCTACACTCATGTCTCATTCCATAGTGATCCTCCCCTCATCACCTTGGCTGCTACTGACCCATTTTCCTCCCTGAACTTTGACATGGGCAATCTAACCAGCCATCAGGATGACCTCAAATCACTTTCTTACCTCTTGATCTACCTTGTCTGTGGTTCACTCTGAACGTTCCATCACACACAGTGTCATTGAAGAAGAAAATAGATGTCTCAGTCACTGAGCTCTTTAACAGTTTGCCTACTTTGTTTGCTAGATTCATTCATCATGTTCGGGAACAATCAGCTCCTTTTTCTCTTTCTTTCGCTCCCTTTTGTTTTGTATTACTTAAACACACACAGCCCTTCTCCTTAGTCAGCATTCACGGCTGTGTGTTTCCTTATCTCTTATCAATGACTTGTACGTTCCATGATATTCCATGTAGTTCTATCATGCACAGCCTTCTGACTCATTTCGCATTGTGCATGACTCATTCCCCTTATCTCCAGTTACTTCATTTGGGTTTCTCTCCTATCGAGTTGTCGCACTGCTTGGTCCATGCACAGGACTCTCTACATATAAATAGGGCATAGCACGAGTAGTGTAGCCTTAGCTTGAGCCTACTCAAGATAGCAATCTATTGCATCTTTGACCCTCTCACTCCCCCTCTGCTCTCCCCTCAAACTACTTGGCCTCGCAGCGTCTTCGCTCGAGAATACTCTATCTTCATCTTCAACGTCGCTATATACTCGCCAAGGCAGAGTAGTGACTAGTCTCTGTGCATTACGCTCAGGACCTACGCCCTTTGTCTTCACCTCGCAGCTTTAGGTTGCACATCAAGTCTACGGCTAACGCTACCCATGCCTGTCGTAACACTCACATTCACGCAAAAGCCTGATTATCCTTTCATCATGTCCCTCTTTTGCGATGTCCCTGTGGACTCCTCTGTATCTCCTCTGGTGTTTTTGCCTAAAATCCATACTTGTGAAGAGCCTTGCCAGATGCCAGAGGAGAATTGGCGGGCATCTGCACCATCGCCTAAACTCCCTAGAAAGTGAGTGTGTGACTCACCTGGTCTCCCATCTATCATGCGCAAGAGGTACAACTACTCCATAGTGTGTGCTTTTAAAGAACTTATATGCTCCTAGTCGACAACTTGCCAAGGCCCACACATAGCCTTGGTCATCACGAGTTGTGAGTGATGAATCACCACCTGCAATGGACTTCATGCAAGAACACATGTATGTTGAATTGTATATGGCAATGTGTAAAATTGTAGATACATTATGTTGTGGTATGGAAAAATTTTAGTTCAACATAGCTCGAGCTATGAGGTGAGCTGTCGAAAGCTAAAGCCGTGGCTTTTATGTGATTCCGCTTGTACAAATAAATCAAATCCAGCATAAGCTAACATAAGCTGGAGCTGGCTCTCAGCTAGCCGAGCTATGGCAACACTATAGTGATCATGAAATAAATCGTCCATCATAGCCTGGAACATGGCAGGCACATTCTTGTAACCGAAATACATAACAAGGGGTTCGAAGGACCCAAAGGGCATAATGAAGGCACCTTTCCACTCATCACCTTCCTTCATGCGAACATTTGTATATCCCCATCGTAAATCCAGTGTGGTAAACATGTCAGCACCATGAAGCCAATCAACCAGCTGATCGATATGAGGCAATGGATACGCATTAGTAATTGTTCCCTCATTGAGGTAACAGTAGTCCATCACCAATCTCTTTTTTCCATCTTTTTTAGGTACAAAGAACAGTGGCGCCATCTGAGGCGACTTAGAGGGTCTAATATAACCCTTTTCCAGTTCTTCATCAAGGAATTTACATATTTCCGCAAGCTCAGTTTGCATCTTAGGAGCTTTGGAAAAGCAAGGTGAAAATGTGCTGTGCGACGAAACACGTCTCTTCTCTTCTTAGGAATAGTGTTTTAAAGTCCGGTCCGGTCCGGTTTTTTGCCTTATTTGGCAAGCAACCGGACCGCAACCGGTTTTGGTAATTTTCTAAATAAGGCAACTGGCAACTGGACCAAAAAAGACTGGTTGCA
>JBBPUL010000676.1:0-16107 GCA_038094675.1 Spongispora temasekensis | reverse complement strand
TCTGCTTCAAGTTGGTTATATTTAGTTAGTGTCTAGTTATGAGTTAGTGTGCTTGATTATATTTGGTAAATACTTGATTAATATCTGGTTAGTGTATTTGGTTGTATTTGGTTATAGCCTGGTTAGTGTATTTGGTTGTGCTTGGTTGTATTTGATTATAATATACTAGTAGACCATAAGTCTCCACTAATCTATATAAGTCTGTACCTCTGTACTAGTCTGTACCTCTGTATGAAAATCAGTGTTTTGCTGATGGAACACTATGACACTATGGCACTATAATACTATGAGTACTATGATTACTATGAGTTACTATGAACACTATGAGCACTATGGCAAAATCCTGGTTTTGCTGATGTGGACACTCACCCATTTCGTCCGTCTTGCTGAAGGTGTTCTGACATTCATCTCAGTCGAGTGACCTAAAGGTAAGTACTATCTGGTCATCATGCTTTTCTAATTCTCACGAAGGATGTTTCATCAAGAACAGGATACCTTGTCCATCCCCCAACCCACCCATGATGGTATCATGTCCGGCTCAGGTGTTGAAGTCGTTTGGGTCAACTGGCTCCCAGTGTGCTTGTCAAGGTACGCGGGTGCCAATCCAGTGGATTATATATTTTCCTCTATTCATTTTAACAAACCTTCAGAAAGCATGAATCTGTTGTGCGAATCTGTATGTGATCTACGACACTCCGTTACTACTACCACTAAGCTTGTGTTTTCAAACAGTCTCGGGCTCGCGCTGAGTCGCCACTCGCCACTGACAGGTGACGATCAGTTTTTAGCTTTGAAACGACCGTCATATTATCAGCGTTCCGAACATCGAGATAGCGCAACATTTACCGGTCTTTTGTGGTCGATCTTTTGCGATTCAGAGGGGAAAAAAACTTGATCGCGTTCGGTAGGAGGCAAGGATTCGCCGACCTCTTTGGATGCAGTCACGTGGTGCAAACGAGACGAAACTCCGAGTCGGAAGTCCGAGGCGTTATGACCTTCAGTTGCGACCACAGTACATGTGTGTCCCGCGGTTGCGGTGATAGTCAAGTTCCCCGCGCGCATAAGGCTGCGACTGGGGAAAAGAGAACGTGGATGAGAAGCCCTGGTAAAACACGCCTCGGATCAATCATCTGTTGGTAGGTGTTACATCGTTCATTCAGAGGCATTGTGTATATACTGTTTGCAATACGACAGTGTTGCCGCAGTCGAGCAAAATACTCATTCCCCGAGGTGTTAAGTAGTAGTATCCAGGTTGTTCATGTTCATGTCCGAGGCACAGTCACTGAATTTGCCGCTCTGAAGCCTTAGGAGGACCGAATTTCCACTGCTGCAAGTCTCAAAGCAACTGAATAGCGTGAAGACTCGACTTACAGTAACTCGGAGACGGGTGATGCAATGGTATTCTCGATATTGCTTGTCCTTAATCATGAGTGCCATCATTCAATAGAGCCAATGCTTGCATAAATATCTAGCAATTCATCTTGGCATTAAATACATACATGAATACTACGCCGCGCGCCTCGCCGATATATGGTCGAGATTCACCTTTTTCGCCTCGAATTCAAACATCTGTCAAAAACTTCCCGACAATACCGAAATAACGTTCGCGTTCCTCAAAATGAACCAAGTGACTGCTCTTCGCGAAGGTCGCCCAGCGCACATTCTCAATTTCCCTAAAGAATGGCGCCTGACAAATGTCTTGGGCTTCATCATCTGCGCCGTTCGTCAGAAGAGTCCTGTAGCACTTTATCGTCTGAATCTGGTCCAAGCAAGTCCAGTCCTTCAACGTTCCGATGATGGTAAATTCGGATGGACCCAGCCTAAATGGCAAGGTTGAGACTCTGACAGCGGAGATGATCAAATGGATGCAAGAACTCACATTGTCGTATAGACAACAGGGTCAGCCTGCATGGAGCTAAAGGAAGCCAGTAGCTCCTCCGGCCATGGGTTGAGCTTGCAAACGTGCTTCTTGTAAAAGATGTTCATCCCTTCCTGATACTCCGGATCGTCGGTCGATCCCTGTCTCTCATGCTTCTCCAACGTCTCCCTTAATTCAGTTGGCAGCAGCGCTAGAAGCGACCGAACGCTCTCCTCCCAAAGAGCCATCGACGGTGCGGCGCTCGCGAGGACTAGGCGTCGAAGCCCAGGAGGGTGTCTGTGACTGGCATAGTGTGCGGCCAGCATCCCACCCCAGGAGTGTCCGGCGAGATCAAAGTTGTCACGGATCCCAAGATGATCAAGCACATTGTCGAGTTCGTCCATGAATAAGTCGACTGTCCAAAACTCCTTCGACACATTCTTGGGATGAGAGGACTCGCCGATGCCGACCTGATCGTAGAAGACGATAGGGATATGAAAGCGAGTGTGGAGGTCTTTGAATGGGAGGACGTAATGGTGAGAGAGACCGGGGCCCCCGTGAAGGACTACGAGCGGCTGAACACCGGACTTGAGGTCACCAATGATCTTGTACCAGGTTTGATAAGTTTCTGTGCCGACACGAAAGTCTATCTTGCCTGTGGTTTCGGACATGGCTGGGGCGAGTCGTCGTTGAGCAGATGGGGCGAACACAGCTATAGATGGCTATGATATCTCGCTGGTTTATGCGGGTCCTAAATCCATGCCAACTTCCTCTCTTGGTCCCTGTCGCTAACGAAGAAGGCTGTGTAGTCGCCAGCCACTGCATCAAGAATTAATATGATATTGAATCCCGGTCAACTTCTATCTGTGATGCATTCAAATGTGAGTCGTAAGCATCTGCGGAGAAGCTTACCTGCCAGTAGTGCACACATATGGACACATATGTATTATAGAAGCACCGAGATTTCCCACGAACAATCGTTGTACTATCCCCATACATACTCTTTTTTCTCCGATCGTACTGTAGCCTACCCTTTCACTTCAATAGCGGACCATAATGTTTCCCTCCAAGTTTTCCCTCGTTCTGGTATGTGCATGCTTCAATTTTGCGGCGTTTTCAGAAGGCGTACGGTTGTCCAAAGGTAATGAAATGTTTTGCACTCACCTTCAAATTGACAACCGGATACAGATCTGTCACTTTCAGTCCCGTTTGACGAGCCAGTCGCAATCCGTGTAGATAAGACCGCCCACTATAGCCTTGTAACGGAGGAGGGCAAAGCGGAATTCGACGCGCTCGTTCCACGCGGGGGCCACACAGTCGTCCTCCCTGACTCCAGGAACGGCAAACCTGTAACCTACACTGTTACGCTGCTCCACCAACTCAAGTGCCTGGGTATAATCCGCGACAATTATAACTCAGGCGAGCCGCCCTCGCAGCTTGCGAACCATTGCATGAATTACTTGCGTCAGTCGATGTTGTGCAACATCAACACGAGCCTAGAACACTCCGTCAAACCACGAGGAAACGCTGTAAGAGGTTACGATGCGGTCTGTCGGGATTGGACGAAGCTGTACGAAGAGGTAGAGAGGATTCAAGCGAGGACCCATGTGGCTGAATGATCATTTGTTCTTTGTGACGAACATACGGCATTGCCTCAGATTGATGTATGTCGAATTTCTCAATGGATGAACGACTGCCTTACATATTACCTTCCAACCGCCATGTACTACCCAAGCGGGATCATTGCCTCGAAGACGGATCCGCGGGGGCGGGACGGAACCATTGTATCCTTGATTTGAAACAATCAGAAGTACTCTGAATCATGTGCATCGGAGGCGTTTGGGTGGACTCCACAGGTTGACTCCAAGTGGAACTCGAATTGGAATTGATCGCGCCCGGGTCCTTTCGCGAGTATCATGATCATTTCATCGACTCGCATTCAATTGAAAAAGAAAACGAATTTGCTGTACATCACTATCTGCGCAGGGGGGCCACATATGTAAGTACGAGAAATATTATGACCCCCTGGACCGCAGTCATGGCAATGTTGATCAGACTTGATAGAATACATATAGTTATCGACGAGAACCACGGTCATCAGCGGAATTTTAACCCGGCCGGTTTCACCCCGCTGATTAAACGTAAGTTCGGAAGGAACCTAGTTGTCCGCATGTTTGGTGCGCCGACCTTATTTGTCCAGGAATCGCGTTTATTACCTGATAGATTGGGCCCTGAAGTGCGCACTTCCCTCGCTAAGCTTGCTTCCCCGCCCTCGTAGCCGCGCTAAGATGTCCTCCAACTCAAGCTGGGTACCGGACGAAGATTCGCAGACCCTCTTTTCCGAGAGGTGCTGGCTCCAGGGTGTCATCGTCAGTGCTATTGCCTATGGCGTTACCGTCTGTCTCTACTTCTTGTCCTTTTATCTTCTCGTTCGCGGAGAAAATCGTGTCGAATTCAAGAAACGCGTGCCTCTGCTCGTATACATCACCATTACCTTCCTGCTTGGAACTCTCTTCATGGTTGCACTCGCAGCATTTACCCAAATGGCATTCATTGACGATCGCAACTATCCTGGCGGTCCAAACGCATACGAGAATGCTCTGTTCTCTATACCTGTAGACGATTCTGGTAATGTAGCGTTTGTTCTGTCTAACTGGATGTCCGATGCTCTGGTGGTCAGTGATATGCGAACTGCAGTATGCCACAGTGCTCACTATCACTCAGGTATGGCGCTTCAAAGTCATTTACCAAGGTTGCGGCGTTCCACTGTGGATCGTGATGACGTTCCCTTGTCTATTACTTGCAGCATCTGTTGGTCAGTTTTTTGTTTCATCCGAAACTTGTGTAATGATTTGATGCATGCTACGGATATGCAGCCATGGGGATTGGGTTTCTCATTCAAGTTTCGACGACGAACCCGTATATGACGAACGGTGTCAACTTCACGATGCCCTACCTAAGCATATCGCTTGCGTTGAACATCATTCTTACCATTGCCATCGTCCTTCGCCTCCTTAGTTTCAGATATCGCGTCGTTTCCGCACTGGGACGGAAACACGGTTCGCAATATACTTCAATCGCTGCGATGATCGTCGAGTCGGCTGCACTATACTCTACCCTATCCATCACTTTCCTCGTCCTGTTTGGGATCAAAAACGCAGTTTCCCAGGTGTTGTTACAGTCTTTGAATCAATTCCAGGTAACTCTGTTTCCAATATCTGACCGACCATTTCTAAACATCGCATGCTAGACAATCGCCACGCTGTTGATCGTGTTCCGGGTGGCACAGGGTAAAGGATGGACAGGGAATACTGCCACGTATGTGATGACAGTGCATCCTTCCGAAATGGACAAAATGCGGTTTGCCTCACCTGGAGCTTCTATTACATTGGCAAGTTCGATGGATGGGAAGTTTGGCGGGTCACAAGGTAGTCCGCAGTTCTCAAGCCACATCTCTGTTTTGAAGGATATGGATATGGCATAACGCCAAATGGTATATGCTCCGTTTGAAGGACACTATGACTGCAGCGTAAACTGGTGTAATTTTTGTTTATCTAGTGATTTAGCGACGAGGGCACGAAACGTTTGGATACGAGATCCGATCGGAATCCTTATACCCCCGACTTTTAGATAGGACGAGTATTACGGCTGCTATGATAATAGCTTCCCTTCAAGATCAGCTGAAAGGACCCATTGACCGAACCACCGTTTGCTATGGAAAAGCACCTCCGGTTTAGGGGGAACTGGATCGTCTCGGCCACCAAACACAACTCGGCTTCCACTTCCAAATACTGTAGATGACTACATATGGGCCACGGCCACTGCAAAAAGCTCGGATGGGCCGTGCTGGCTCCTGCCTGTCCCACCGTATCAGCACAACGCTCCAACACCGTTGAAAAAACATTTAGATCAGATCTTGATATGAATGGCCCCGGCGGCTTTTGAATGGGGTTTACTGTAATTCCTGCACTTTTATTTTCCCCCCTGAGGCGCCCGTTACACTTGGCGTTTCCAGAAGAGGATATTACCTCGTGCCGAGAAGGCGCACCTGACCACCGAATCAGGCAGGACTAGCTGGTACTTCCCTCACTGACACCTGCAGCGTGCAGTCCATCGTTACAGAGAGGCTCATGTGGCTGGTCAGTCTATTTTCAGTCTGCTATAATGAGTCCAGAAACATTATCCGCGTCGCGGTGTCCCTGCCAGACTCCATTGGAGGAAAATGGAACCACTTCACGCCGCGGTGGCAGAGAAAGGCTTAAATTTAATTCCGAGCGTCAGAGGCGTAAATAAAATATTTTTTCTAAGCCTCCCTAATGCACCATCATGGGCGGCGATGAAATCGGATTTACTTGTTTTGAAGAAGTGAGTGAACAAGATGTCACTGTTGCACCTCTTTTCACCTAAAGTGAACCGTAGCACGGCAGGGAATTTTTATAAAATGCACCTTGGCTTTTTAATCGAGATACCTTCCAACTGACGTGCAAAACGATGTAATATTGATTATTTCTCAATCATTTTAGTGACTAGTACTGGTACCCATTACGGCATGCAAGTTCGAGACTCATCGCACTTCTAATTTACCCCACCTTGGTCGTAGACTCACTGTAGCATGAAGTTCCCCACGCGAACCGACAATGCCTATGTCCCTTTGCTCGACCAAGGTCATGGTCATGGCAATTCAGAGCCGTCCTCTGCAGAGGACCTCCCACTGGCGTCTCCCCTTTATTTCAACGAGAAACAGCCCAAATCCAAAGCAATTCCGTGGAGCTTGATTGTGGTCATATTATGCACGCTTCTCAACACAGCGCTCAGCCTCTTCCCTGTGATATTCAACCCGGGTAAAGTGTCTCGGACCGAGACAACCATCACAAGGCAGAACATCCACCTCCTCCGGAAACCCAACCAATACATTGGGTTTGAAGGTATACAGTGGCCAATACCACCCGTCAGTCGCCAACTCAGCACATACCCTATCTTGATTAGCCTGGTGGATGCTGCATCTCCGGACACCGTGTTCGAAGACGAGTTCGCAACGGAGATGGTCCATACTGGCACCATAACACCTGACGATAGAATAGTCCGCGCCACGCCAACCGTAAGTCCATTCAATAGATATTCAGTTCCAAGTACACATTTTCTTATCAATGACCACAAAAAGATGTCGACGATCATTCAGTTCCTGGCGATTGACTGGGGCATGGAAATCTGTGAGCTCCATGTTGACCTGCCCGAGGGTTTTGGTCGCGAGGGTCACTCTGGTTCCCTTGGCTTGTACCGTGTCAATTCGACGACTCCGTTGGACGCCTCTTCTCTCTCGTACAACACCCGTCCTCCTCGCATCACCAAAATTGCAAATATCCCGCTTGGCAGCGGCGACGTGCATTGGCACAGGAAATTCAGTTGTGCCATCGACGAGGTTCTTTCGTTCGAGCTTGGCTGCCCGCCTACATCGGAATCCGGTGGCGATACGGATTGCTTTGTGGAGTGGATACAAATCAAAGATGCGATTCCCGGTGAGCGCTTTCCCCCGTGGACGGTTCGTATTTTCAGTGCGGTTTGTTCTGATCGGTATTGTAGCCATTCACATGGTACAGCATTCGACCATGTGATCGATTTTGGGCCTTGACCTGGAGGCACACACGGAGGATATAATTTCTGGTCGTATTCTTTACTGCAATCAGTGGGTGGTCTGGCCGTTGCGAAAATAAAATTGGCGGCGGCTTTTACTAACTACGTTGGGCGTACTACGTTTCTGCTTCCGTCATCGTTCTACGTGTTTTGGATTATTTAGTCGGATTTATATCTATGTACTATGGAAGACGACGTCTTCTTCGGAATCTTCGTTTGGTACGTACATACAGCGGCAATGCGCGGATATGTACGGTACATATACATAATTGTAAATTGTAATCACAAAAAATAATATGATATTGTCAGTTCCACTCATTGGCCCACTCAGTCCAGCTCTGGTAGTTAGCGTCCATCGCAGTGTAAACCTTTTGCCAGTCGTTGCACACCAGCGTATCGCCAACCCGGTCATTCACGAAATCTTTTTGCATAAAGTCTCCGAATTCCAGCGAATCCGCGGCGAGACACAATAGTGTCTGGCGCAGATAATTGAGGCAGTGATGAACGTGCGCAGAAGCACCGTAGGTATCGTTGCGATCGTTCAAGGCCCTTTGAATCGACCACAAGCAATGGAATTGATGCCAGAACGTCAACGTAAACAGCCTGTGGTCTGGGCCAAGACGCATTCGACCAGCTTCTTTGGGGGCCAGGATGAACATGTCCCAATCCTTCTGAGAGATCGGATCAGTCGCATTGAGCTGGAAATGGACGGTTTCGTGGAGGGTCATGGCGACTGGGTCACTAGAGATGTCGAGAGGTAGATTCAAGGGATAGTCTGCGCCACGATAGCTGTATTCTACATGGCTGGCGGATGCTGAGGATTTTAAATGATAGGTAATGAGCGACTCGCCGAGAGCCCACTCAACGGATGGTCTTATTCACTTACGGGTTTCTGCCAAGTGATTCTGGTAGGAGGTGAAGCATCTCCAAGCCAGCAGAAGGAAATTGAAGACCGCAAGAATTCTCAAATAGTTATGGTTCATCTGAGAGGCTGTAGTCTCAAGAGGTGCAGCTTGGAGGATATCGATGAGGCTTAGCAACTTGAGTCCTGCATGCACATGGGTACAAGAGTAATTAGCCGAATCGGGGGGCAAGGACTTCCGGGATCCGATTTGGGAAGCGACGCTCAAGTCTCGACTGGCACTAGCAATTCGGGGGGTGCGTAATCTAGAGCATATTCTGCAGAGCGTTGCTCAGGCTGAGTCGGAGACTTCTGATAAGTAACCATCAGATTTCTGAAACAAGTCCTTTGATGCCGCCGTCGGATCGATTCTCTACGCTCCGAGTCATTGCTAACAAGTAAGTGTACGACAGTGACCATTTGCATGTCCACAGCGTAAGAAGAAAGAAAACATCACTACATGAACTCTGATGAGTCCGGTAAGTTCTTTCTGCCTCGTTTTACTCCAATACTGAGTACGGGCAGTGCGACTTATTCCTCCATCTGGATGCCGTGACTCACCGCCCGGCGCCAAGTACCGCTATAACGCCACGAGCAACTGTAGTACCTGTGAGCGCTGAGCGCTGAGCTCTGAAACATGCTATAAAATGTCAGAAAACATGGGGAATTCGATTTCTCAAGTTGTCCCAGAACCATTATCACACCTCATACTCTTTTTTCAAATAAACAACTTCCAGCCTTCAGGTATGTTCCAGCGTATAATTTTCTAGTAGAACTTACAATATACATGGAGGGCGCTGAACCCCATCACTCGACAGAATGTATCTTTTGCAATCGCTTGTTGCAATTCTCTCTATTTCTGCTCTGGCTTTCGCTGCACCGGCAGCGAACATAGCCAGGGAGCCTATTGATGAATGTGCCGCATTTTCCGGTGATAGCTCTGTCGGTGAGATTGCTCTCTAAGATCTTCAAATATGGTTCATTTGTTGACAAGCGTTCTTGTCCTGGTGTACAAATAGCCTCACGTTGTGCATAGTCAGGACATGCCAATGAATGCTAATGAACGGTTTATTGATTGTGATTTTATGATCAAACACTCCGTCTTGTTCCGAGGACTTGTTTAGACTGTCATCAGCCTCTAATCGCCGTTCCCTGCTACCAGCTTAGCACCAGGGAGGAACATTCTTATGACATGGACTGTTATGTTACATAAACATGATGCACATATACTTGATGCGTGCGTTCAAGCTTGACTTGACTATCTTGAAGAAAAGCAAGTAATGATCGCGTCTGAGTCCTTCGGAACAGAAATGTAATCGGGCGCCAGGACCCTTGTATTTACTGTCCACGATTCACTCGCTGGTAGGTTTCGAGAGTTACCCTTCATAAAATTAGTTGGAAACTGAACAACCGCACCAAGAAAAAAAAAGTTGTCGTGGCGATATGTTTGAAGGGTTGGATTCAGGGTGGAAGAAATATCGGCCATGAATGCACTGTATCTTACTATCATAGTATAGGAAATTTGAACTCCAATGGCGTCCTCGAAGCTGAGGTCGGTATATGAATATATGACTCGAAAAACCTACTGTACGTTGCGAGATAAAGCAACTCGGTCGTAGCCTTATTTCCTGATCACGAACAATCGCCCTCTGATAATATAAAAAATGAGAATCAGGGGTACATTCACAACGAGGTCGTTTTCTCACCGACAATGTCATCACCATCGGCCCCGAATCTCAAACATTCACCCGATTTCGCGTCGGTATACGTTATCGCAGAGAGTGCGTGTGTGCACAAAGCAGACAACTACGAGCAGGTGCTGGCAGATACGCATGCTATCCGTCTAAGTGATGGAATCAAGATCTCACGTGCAGTACTTGGAAACTACCCACCAACCCTGCAGATCGTTGAAATGATAATTGAAAGAGGGAAATAATGCTAAGGGAACACGGAGATGGCCATAAAAGACTAGGGTGGCCTGCGAATACTAGCCATCATCGTGGTTCTCGGCGGTGATATCATATCAGTATCTCGGGTACAGGCCCATAGGAAACTCCACTTCCATGTTTGATGCGCATACCACCGGGACTATGCACAATAAAGTCCGAGTGAGGATGTGAAACGTTAAGAATCAGTGTTCAATAACATGATTCTTGATGGCGGGCGCGACCGTCGTAACAACGAATCGGATCCACCGCAGACATGGAAATATTTTCCGTATCATGATCAGCTCTCTATGCCGAGTCAACTTACATAGCACGGGTGATACGGTTGCATCACTAGCTTTTGAAAGTCTGTATTGATTTATTTCTCGGTGGAGATGCGTTACACTTCCTCGCCAGTAGCCTCAAAGTGCCAAAGAAGATCTGAGGTGCAAACAGCGATGCTGATGCCGAGTTAATCAGAGTGTCGAGGACCCACGCCAACACATCAGACTTATCCTCCACAGCCTCGTATCCAAACGCATGCATTTACATACTCCAGGACCGTCTTCTCAGATTCTCATGAGTGGACACATCGATAGATCAAATAAAAGATGCGCGGAGTCCATGATGACTCCATCCAGGGCATTACCGGGACTAGGCAAGTCGAACCAGCTGAGCATTCTCTCGGCATGCACGAACAACGATGCTGGTGAACACGAGGTCACCGTCAGCACAAAGGAGACGCCGGGACTCCATGGATGCTGAAACGAAGCTAATATTCAATCTCCGCCCAAAATCATTGAACACGAGAATAAGGTATTTGCATCCTTGTCAAATATCATCAATGGAATCTTGCACTTTGTGCCCAATGCTACTGTGTCCTATGTCAACAGCCCGAATTGAGAACTTCGAGCAGGGATGGCTGGCTGCCCCGGCGAACTCTCCAGGACTACTATGTCACGGCTCAATCTACGCTATGCTACGGCGTGGCCACTAGGATGAGTGTGCATATATGCGTGTTGCGAGGCGAGAGCGAGACGAGGGGGAGAAAGGGCGAAAGTGATGCATTGATGCACCTCAGAGATCGCGTAACGGAAGGAGCGGACTATGAGCTCTGCTTGAACTTGCACCGAAAGACTGTCCGGACGACACCTCCTTGATTCATCCGGATAGCATGGAAGCTCAGCAATAGTCAGATTCTCTGAACAAGAGTGCAAAGGAAAAATATGCAATGAGTTGATAAAACTTTCCACCACGGGTGTAAGCCCGGGTCATTGACATACCTAGATATAGCAAGTAGTCTATTGTCCTCATACATGATACCCTCATATAGACCGTGGTTCCGTTCTTCCCTGCCCGCCCATCTTAGTGTTTTTGCCCGTTAGCCCTGGCAGGCCTTACAGTGGGTCTTAGATATAAAAGAACTTGGGATTGCAGACACTACTTTGGATCGGACAGACAGTAATACGTGGTGACGAGTATCTATCTGGCTAGAATACAGTTTGGAGTTGGACTTCGAGTTGAGAGCGTGCATGATTTAATTTTTGATTATGCACATCTGCTTTCTGGACACATAAAGAAAAGTCAGAGGTCAGAGGATCGTAGTTCAGGCCCAGGTTGAATTGCCCCTCACCAATTTTAGCATCTGCTGCAGTGCAAATAATACCGAGAATACAACACCCGGGGGGACGCCGTGCCTCCCCTTCTGCTTCACTTGCTATTGGCGCGGCAAGAGCAACTGTGGCGAAGAAAGAAAACACAAACAATGATTTCCAGGTGACGTGCATGCTATATTTAGGAACGATGCAATCAAAAGTATGTTGAGACCGAGAAGATCGTCGACGATCATTTACCAACCTTTTTGAAACCTCGACGAAAAAAAAAAAGCTTGGGCAGAATATCTGTCTGAGGGTCTTCCGCTTCAAAAAGAAAGAGAAAGGTCATCCTTATAAGTTATACGTCATCTCAGACTGTCTCAGCGCTGTGGCAGCCGCAGAATCAATTGTGGAGTGGACTCGGGGAATTCTGATTGGCAAAATCATGGGGATCATGATATCTTGGACAGTTTACATCATCATCACGAGACGAACGAGCAAAATAAAAATACACAGGTATACACATATGGTTATATAGTAACTGGCAGCGGCGTACATGTAAGTTACAGCCTATCTCGTGCAAACGACAATGATACGCCCATCATGGTTACGATACAGGTACCGGCTTGCTGTGACGGAGTGGGATGCCAGCGGAAACACATAATAGGCTTTAGTTCATAACGCTGCTCATATTTATCCTTGTAAGGCGTTGGCTGGATGCCGGAAGCTTGGAGAGGTCGGGGACTGAAAATTTGATCATTCTATCACATATTACTTCCTATCTAACAACCTAGCTGTAAAAGTGTATAATACATTCCGTGGTTATATATTTGGGCGCAAGGTGGAAGATGATGATGATCATCGAAGTTACGCTATGTCTTTCAAACGGGAGGGTCGTTTAATATGATCCCCGGACTGATTTCCGACGGTCCACTTGCCATCTCCACACAGCTGGAAGACATAAGAGGTCCCCCGGGAGAAGCAAACCTCATTGTCTCCAGCTCTTTGGGACCCGATCTTTGTATTGTTAGCATGTAGGTAGCAGTGTCTTCAGTCCACCCTTTCCCCTGTGCCACCCTGAACACGATCATCAGCATAGACATTGTCTGCAAGGTAGAGGTAGAGATAAGAACGGATTAGTGGGTGGCTTGAATGAATATGGTCTTTACCTGAAAATGAATCAAAAACTGCAAGAACACCTCGGAAACTGCATTTCTGGTCCCGAACAGGATGAGAAAAGTGATAGATATTGCAGAGTAAAGTGCAGCTGATTCAATGATCATTGCTGCAACTGACGTATAGTGCGTCCCATATTTAGGGCCCAGAACAGATACAACGTGGTATCTCAACATCAGCAGGCGAAGAACGATGGCAATAGTAAGGATGATGTTCAACACCAGCGATAGACCGAGATAGGGTAAGGTATAGTTGACACCGTTCGTAATAAATGGACTTGCTGTCAAAATTTGGATCAAGAACATTATCCCCACAGCTGCGTATTCGTCAGACCCCATAAACTTTGGATGCAACTGAATACCCTGACCAACCGAGGCAGCAAGCAAGAGGCAAGGGAAGAACATCACGATCCACGTTGGGATTCCGCTTTTTTGATATATGACCTTAAAGCGCCATACCTGCAACGACAGTCAGTGCTGAATACCAACGAAAAGCTTAACCTGCACCCACCACCACAGCATCGGACAACCAATTCGACAAAACAAAGGCTACGCTTCCCACGTCGTCGATAGAGATGTGGAACATATCCGTCTCATATGCGCTTGGACCGCCTGGGTAGTTTCGGTTATCGACGAACGCCATCTGGGTGAAGGCCGCGACAACGACCATAAAGAGAGATTCGAGGATGAACGAGACGGTGATATAGGCGAGTAACATCACGCGTATCTTGAATTCCAGGCGATTTTTGTCGCGAAAGAGTAAACAGCAAGACAAGAAGTAGAGCGTAGCTATAACGCCATAGGCGATAGCGCTGATGACGACCCCTTGAAGCCAGCACCTCTCGGAGAAGAGGGTCTGTGGATCTTCGTCTGGGATCCAACTGGAGTTGGAATGCATATCACAACTGAGCGGAGGAAGCACAGCTCATTCAAAAGCTATCTGGATCCATCTGATAAGTAACAGGCCTCTGGCACGAGCCAGCGAATAAAGCCAGACTCACCTATGAGAAAATGATTCATGGTCCGAATCGGTCTCTAACATGTTCCGACCTGTGCAGGTTAGCAGTTCTTCTGGCTCACTTACGTCTATCGGCAAGCTGACTTGGAAAGATTCATCTGTCTTTGGGCACAGACGTTGTTAAGTATCATGAATCCAAGATTTCAACGGCTTGATAATAGTTTATGTCTGTGAGAGAACCTGTAACATTTTGCTGAAAGGAACTGACATAAATGAAGAACACGAAGTATACACTCTGAATCATACTCTGGAGTCTCGATTGGTACTGACCTTCAACTTGGGGTGCCGTCATCTATGTGTGGTTTAGGTATTCGGTTAACGAGTAGAAAAACTCCGCCATCAGATTGGCAATGCCGTGCCTGGGCCGTTGAGCGTTGAACTTCCAAGTTTGAAAGAGGCTCATATATTGGTCCGACTACTTACCGAAAAACCATGCTGAACATACAGTCGACTCCCTCCTAACGCATACCCCTCGGGATAGGCCCTAGGGTATGCCTTGTGAGGGGTATTCGTTGAGACGAAGATGAATATATTACGTAATATTTTGCGCCGTGTGCGCTCTAAGAGATGTTCGACTGAAAAGCTATTTGCGAGGGAAGAAACTAGTGATTTTGCTGTCCCTCATGCTCTGCGCATCAAGTACTCGCGTCCTCCGTCCGAATGTGCCCAGCATTTCCTCTAGCGTGCGTGCAAATGGCTCGTCGAGTGTGTTGATATACTTCTTCAACTGCATGGCAGCCTGAAGTGCCTCCCGGCATGTCGGAATCGCTTCGATAGGCTCGGGGATGCTCTCCCCATTTCTATCACCTAATCCCTTGCTGCTGCCGCCGCCTCCTTCCACCTCCCGAGCAGCTTTAGCATCCATCACCATTTGGAAGATGTTGTCGTCTGTCGCCTCGAATACATTGTGAGCCTCTGCTACTGGATTGAGAATCTCGTTGATGTCCATGCGGTTCAAACGTTGGAGGACACCAGTAGCCTCCAATTCATCCAGGGCCTTATCAACAAGTTTCTCTGCACTCAAGACAGAGTCGCCAGAGTCTGACTCGGACTCTGAGACTTCCGAAAGTTGGGCTGCTGCAGTGTGACTCGAATGATGGATAAGAGCTGAGATAGGAAGAGATGGATTTGGGGATGACAAGTTCAAGATAGTGGCGTCAGGAAGAATTCCAGCCTTTCGCCAGCAATTACAAATGGTGGTTGTATCGACTGAGTTCCATGCACCGTTAGCAAGTCGCATCGCTTCGAGCTGGTTGATATCATAGATCTGGGATGGCGTGGTTCCGGTCTCGTATAAATCAATCGTGCGATCAAAAAATTGTGCTCGATAATGGGCCTTGAAGCAGCGAATGATGCCCTGGTCATTCGGCTGAACATGGGCTGTGAGGTTTGGCTCGAAATTGATGACACGGATGTTAGTCAAGGAGTCTGGAATGATGTGGCCTGAGAAATTATCCTGGAAGAGCAAAATATTTCGACTGCTATCCCGAAGCCTCTCATCCCACTGCAACAGCCACTCCTGGTAGATACTCGATGTCATCCACGCCTTGGCGTTATTCTGATAGTGAAAACCAAGCTGAGTGCCACTCTTATTTTTGAAGGCACGAGGTTTCTCTGCCTTTCCGATGATGAGTGGAGCCAGCTTCTGAGAACCGTCTGCATTTGTGACAAAAAGATATGTGAGGCGGCTCTTTTTCCCTTTCACGCCCGAAAGTTGCTTGTTGGCCAATCCACGATCAGGCGGCATACTGATTAATCCGATTAGCATCGAGAAAATATAAAATAAAAGCAAACCTACACATAGAACAAACCGGTCTCATCAGCATTGAAGATATCTCGCAACTCGTAACCTTGGTTTTGAATAATCTCCTGAATACGACGTCGCTCCTTCTCGACAACACCAGATGTAGCAGATGCAGCTTCGCCATGTTGTTTTACTCCTTTTAGCCCATTTCGTAGCTTGAATCGAGTGAGCCAGCCTTCGCTGAGACTGAGCCGCTCATC